>JBAMJV010001831.1:0-250994 GCA_037951105.1 Echinarachnius parma
GGTGTCGATGAAGAATCTTGAAGGGGGGTGTCTGTGAAGATTTTTCGAGGGGGGGGGGGTTGTCGGTGAGTATTTTCGAGGGGGCTGTCAGTGAAGATTTGTCGAGAGGGTGTACCAGTGAAGATTCTTTCGAAGGGGGGTGGGGGTTATTTCGTCAAACACATTTTTGAGGGGCCGGGTGTCGGTCAAGTGTTTCAAGGGTTCCAACGTGTAGGAGTAGATTTTCAAAGGGGGGGGGGGGGAGGGATGTCAGTGAAATTTTTTTGCGGGGAGTGGGTGTCAGTGAAGATTTTTCGAGAGGGGGTACTGGTGAAGATTCTTTCAAAGCGGGGGGGGGGGGGTGTCCGTGAGACCGTGAATATGTCTTTGAGGGGGGAACCCCCCAAAACAGACCTTTTTCATCAAAGTGGGATTTGAACCCCGCCCCCCCCCCCCCCCCGTGGGCGGGGGGTGTCGATGAAGAATCTTGAAGGGGGGTGTCTGTGAAGATTTTTCGAGGGGGGGGGGGGGGGTTGTCGGTGAAGTATTTTCGATGGGGCTGTCAGTGAAGATTGTCGAGAGGGTGTACCAGTGAAGATTCTTTCGAAGGGGGGGGGGGGTTCCGTTAATTATTATTATTTTTTTTTGGGGGGGGGGTTATTTCGTCAAACAACATTTTTGAGGGGCCGGGTGTCGGTCAAGTGTTTCAAAGGGTTCCAACGTGTAGGAGTAGATTTTTCAAAGGGGGAGGGGGGGGGAGGGATGTCAGTGAATTTTTTTGCGGGGAGTGGGGTGTCAGTGAAGATTTTTTCGAGAGGGGGTACTGGTGAAGATTCTTTCAAAGCGGGGGGGGGGGGGGGGGTGTCCGTGAGACCGTGAATATGTCTTTGAGGGGGGAACCCCCCAAAACAGACCTTTTTCATCAAAGTGGGATTTGAACCCCGCCCCCCCCCCCCCCCCCCCCGGTGGGCGGGGGGTGTCGATGAAGAATCTTGAAGGGGGGTGTCTGTGAAGATTTTTCGAGGGGGGGGGGGGGTTGTCGGTGAAGTATTTTCGATGGGGCTGTCAGTGAAGATTTGTCGAGAGGGTGTACCAAGTGAAGATTCTTTCGAAGGGGGGGGGGGGGGTTCCGGTTAATTATTATTATTTTTTTTGGGGGGGGGGTTATTTCGTCAACAACATTTTTGAGGGCCGGGTGTCGGTCAAGTGTTTCAACGGGTTCCAACGTGTAGGAGTAGATTTTTCGAGGGGGGTGAGAGGGAAGTCGGTGAAATTTTTTTGCGGGGAGGGGGTGTCGGTGAAGATTTTTTTGAGAAGGGGTACTGGTGAAGATTCTTTCAAAGCGGGGGGGGGGGGGGTGTCCGTGAATATGTCTTTGAGGGGGGGAACCCCCAAAACAGCCCTTTTTCATCAAAGTGGGATATGAACCCCCCCCCCCCCCCACCCTGTGTACGCATATGCCTGTGAATATGAGATTGTATTTTTAATTATACACTGATTAAATCATATCATAACCATCCAAACAGAGATTCCATTAATTGACCAAATGTTTTTTACAGGACAGATACAAACAATAACGAAATACAAAAATACAACATACAACATTATCTTACTCAAAGATCTGGTGACGGGTAATTTGCTAGTATACGTATATATACAGGCCCGTCGGAAGAAATTTTAAAGTGGTACGTATACGGTCAACGGATTGGGGGCGTGGCACAACTGCGAGGGAGCGGAGCAACGCAGGGGGGGGGGGGGGGGGGGGTGTGGGAAGGGGGTGTCCCCCCTCCAACACTAGGGAGCTTTTGCAAATTTGGACTCGAAATAATGCAATCTGGTGCATACCTTGGAAGGAAATTTGATAGTACTTAATTAAAGAAATTATTACCATCTCCCCTCATGATAGACCGCTATATAGTATACAAACACAATCGAACTTACACACACAGACACACACCAGAAATACACTTACATCGTCCTCCTGTCGTCCGTGCATGTCTATAGATACTTGGGGGAGGGGGTGTGCCCCCTCCCACGTGGAGACATTTGGAAATTGGTGTTTAAAATATCACTGTATAAGTATGGTCATAATTGTTGCAGTTATATATTATTATTATTATTATGCATTTTGTAAGACTTTTAGAAGATTTAACTTATAAACAAAATTGGGATTGTTTGTCTTGTACAGGCCATCCCCGCATCAAAAAATGGGGGATATATCCCCCCCGGGGGGGGGGTAATCAGATAATTGTCGGACGGCTGAGACCTCCGAACCCATAGTATTTCGAACTTTAAAATTTTCATTTTTAGCTGTAATATAAAACATGGCCAATCATTTTTCAGTTTTTGATAAAATTCTTCATGAGTAAACTGTACCATACTACAGGGGCGGCGCCAGGGTATTTTCTTAGGGAGGGCGCAAGCTTATACTTGAGGGCGCGAAGGCCACCTAGCGGGGGGAGGGTTTTGCAGGGGCGGATCTAGCTTTTTGCTAAGGGGCGTATTGACCCAATGACGATGCAGAGCCTCGTCACGAGCCGCGAAGCGGCGAATTTTGTTTGCTATTTTGAACCCCAGTAAGCGTTTTTTTTCACTTGGCGGCGATTTTTTTTTGCTTTTTTGAACCCCCGTAAGCGAAATTTTTTTCACCTTTTTTCACTTTTGTCGACGAAGCCGCGAGGCGGCGACTTTTTTTGGCTATTTTAAACCCCCGTTAGTGATTTTTTGTCACTTTTTGTTCACTTTTTTCACTGATACATTTTCACTTGGCAGCCCAAGGGGGGGGGGGGGGGGGAGGGTTTAAACCCCCCTAACCCCCCCCCCCTCCCCCGTAGATCCACCACTGGTTTGGGAGGGGGGGTGTCCCCCCTCCTACACAGGGAACGAACTTTGGCAATTATAAACACCCGAGGTTGTGAAAATATTATGTATGTGAGCGAGCGGAGCGAGCTTGAAAATTTTAGCCATTTCACAGTGGAAAATTGCCATTTGTTTCAATATAATTGTATGGGTATATTCGTTTTATTGCTTATGATATGGCGTTATGAAGGGTTATATATAAACAGGTTGTGAAATATTATGTATGCTAGCGAGCGGAGCGAGCTTGAACATTTTAGCAATTTCACATCGGCAAATCCCAAAATCCCGGAGAAAATGAGGGAGAAAAGACGGAAAGGAATAATGAAAAAAGGCACCAATGTCCTAAGGTTTTTTTTAATGAAATGGGACCCATGTCTAAGGATCTTTCTTGAAAAAGTCACCCATCCCAGCGGCACATCCCCGTATACCCAATATATACTTGAGTACCCCCACTCCCCCCCCCCCCCCCCCCCCCCCCGGGTATCTCCTATCCCCCGAGATCATACGCGCGTGGACCACACTAAAACACGCTGTTGATCCCATGTGTATCTCCTAGTGGAACTCTTGTTTCTGGCGTATTTTTGTATGGTTAGGTGGATCTGTAAATGATGCGCTTGATGTAGAAGGATCATTTTCAAGATGGGGGCAAAAGGTTCTCATCATTATCTTACCCTTGCTTTGGTGGATCTCTATTTGGGGTGCCCTTTTACTTCAAATTGTTCTGACAAGCCAGAAGAAAAAAGTCAGCAGAATTGTTTCATTTATTTGCTGACTTACCCCCCCCCCCCCCGGCCCACCCCCTGGATCCGCCCTGACCCCCTTACCAGTGAGGGCGGAAGAATGGTGTCCAAATGATCGTGTCCTATATAAAGGCCTACGTTGGAATTGAAAGCAAATTTTAAAAATAGAATGAAGAGGTTGACGAAATGGGCGGGAAAATCTATATAGGCCTAACCTATACATAGAAGGTTTAACGGTCAGGTGGTGAGCTTAATTTATCACTTTCTTGAGAATATTATTTTTAAAATTTGCGATTGGATAGACAAAGTTTTGTGGCATACGCTGTTCTTCGGCTTCCATGATTTTTGTCTTTCTTTCTCCTTCTCGGCATTTATTCATTACTGCACATTTCATATAAATTTACAAGTCGTATAGTTGTTACGATTGGTTACTAACTTCGGTTTATATGATAATGCGTTACATAATTATGGGAAAAGGGTAATGTCACTTCGATGTTCGTGTTCTTTCATTAGCTGGTGACGATCAGCCTATACATGGCATGACATTTATCATCCTCACACCTTCTCTCTTCTTTTCTCTTCTCTTTAGCTTTAGCAAAGTTCAATAGACGGAGACCACCATGATCTTATAAATACGTTTCAGTCTTTTCTACTTTGTATCTATGTAGCTTAGTAGTTGGTATGCTATAATATTGGCATCACTCTATGACTTGTAATAATGAATCAATCAACCAGTAAATCACAAAATCTTTTGAATCAATCATTGAGGAATGGTTTAACACTTACGATTGTGAGACGAATTCACTCTGGTCACAAAACTTCATAGCGCAAAAACGCTAAACGTCATTTGTGGCTGTCGGCTGTGTGACAATTTCGTAAACGAAGCATAATGATATACATTATAACATACACCAAATTTGCAGGGGGTGCTGCGCACCCCTGAAAAATTTCCGGGGGTGCTGCAGCACCCCCAGCACCCCCGCTTCCCAGGGCCATGGCTCTTTAAATTTGACACTCAGGTTGTTATTACCCTCACACTAAATGAATTCGTACAGCGCCCTCTATACCAAACTTATCTACCCCTTTAATTGCGAATCAATAGGTCTCAATGTTCATATCTCATTAGATCGAGATTGTGAAGGTTTTTTTTAAATGAAAACCCCAAGAAACACTTGTATTACCAGAGCTCCGTTATTATCTTAAACAGTCTTACAACATTTTCTTGACAATATTTCAAAATAATTAAAATGTCAAAATAATAACTATTAAATATAATTCTATTTCCACTCTGACATGGTAAAATAGGTGACTTTAATTTGTTCCCATTTCGATGATGAAATTATAAAGAAATAGGCTGGAAAATGCATTAACAGTTTCAAAAGTATGGTATGGAACCATGGATTATATCATATTTAAGCAGACATAAAATAACGGAAATATGTACATTTTATTATTGTGTTGCATAATTCACACTCAATTTCACGCAGCTAATCATTATTTTCAAAAAGCAGATCGCAACATTTGGTAAACAAATCTTGCACAAAATTGAGAATCTGCCACAATTCAATAACAATGCGTACGAAACTGTATTATCACCCACTGTATTGGCCACCCGATCATCTGGTTGCACGTGACCTTTGGATCCAGTGCATAGCAACTTTTCATGGGTAGGCAGACAATGCTACCCTGAATATTTTTGGGCAAGCCTCTGTAATCCAAGTGGAAAGGAGTATTCTAATGCCAATAACTTGTTGTGATACACTCGCACGTACATTGTACTCATTGAATTCATACAGTCAGTTTTGGGATTAAATTGTGCAATATGCTTTTGAAATATTCATTAATTATGTGGGAAATTGAGTTTGAAATATGCAACAAAATCACACCCAACCAACTTTTTAAGATTTTCAAGTACACAGATAAAATATAATATGTGGCCCTTTGCAAAGGTACCCTATTTACACATTTGACGAACTTTTTACTGAAATCTGTACCCATTTTTCTCTTCTACACGAACACATTCATGACATGTATACCCTTTTCTCAATTTTCGCAAATATTTTGGTTCACGACCACATGCCAAATTTTGATTAATTTCCGCCATGAAAATCAAAATATGAAACGTTCAATTTGCATATTTACATAGGCATGTGTACAAAATTAGACAAACAAATCCCGCTTTTCTCCAAAGTTGCAAAAGTGGATTTAGCACCTTTTAGAATAAAGCTCTTCATATCTAGATACCTAGACGTTTCTCTTTTTTTATTTTTTTTTTTAAATTTATTTTTTATTCAGTTTATTGACAATATAAAAACAGCAATGGAAACAGAAAGGCAGAAGCCCAAACAAATGTCGGTTTCCCTAATTACACATTTAAAATCAATAAATACAACAAGTATATAAAACAGCAAATAATTGCTTTTCAGTGTGCCTTATATCTAGTCATATCCATTCAATTCATAATTAAATCTATTGTTTTATTCTTACGAGACATCTTCATAACTTTACATTTCGAAACATTAAAATTTAACAACCATTTTTTACTCCAATTACTAAGTTCATCTAAATCTTTCTGAAGTAAACTGCAATCTTCTACAGACTTAATTTATTATATACAATACAATCATCTGCATACAAACGAATAACAGATTTTATATTGTCAGATAAATCATTTATATAACATAAGAAAAGAATTGGACTTAATATGGTCCCTGAGGGACACCGGACGTAACATGGATCCAGTCAGAGTATTCTCCATTTAAAACAACACTTTGTGTGCGATTCTTCAAAAAATTCATAATCCACTGTAAATTTTGTGTTAAAACTCACATGTCTTAAGTTTATTACATAACAAATGATGAGGGACAGAATCGAATGCTCTCGAAAAATCAAGGAAAGCAATGTGTAATATCTGCGCCAGAATCTAACAAGTTTGCCCCAATCATGAATAGCTTCAATTAATTGAGTTTCGCATGATCTCTTTCGCGAAATCCATGCTGATTATCATTGAGTATATCATTCAACGAAAAGTGATCTACAAGTCGTTTACGCACAATTCTTTCTAATGTCTTACATACAATAGATGTTAACGAATAGGACGGTAGTTAGCGGGTCCTCTTTTTCTCCCTTTTTATGAAGCGGACACACGTTCGCTGTGCGCCAATCAACCGGTAATCGCGCATGAAAGAGACAAATTAAACAATTTACAAAGAGATGGGGCTAACTGTTCGGCCGCTCTTTCAGTATGCGTGGGGCTATTTTATCTGGACCTTGGGCTTTACTAGAATCAATTTCTTTTAACAATTTATACACTTCTACTACTGTATATTGAATATCAGACATAGGCGGAAATCACAGTGTGTATCATCATTATCAAATGACTCATCACTAGTTTTTTCATTATCTATTCTAAAAGCAGATTCAAATTGTTTATTCAAGAGTGTTGCTTTCAATTTATCATCTGTTACTACATTATCATTAACTCTTAAACATGAAATATGTTTTAGGTTCTTTCTTTTTCAATTTTACAAAAGTCCAAAATGCTTTAGAATGGTTTTTGCACATCTTTACAAACAACATTATTTAAGTACTCAATATAACCCGTTTTTATTTTTCTTTTTAACTTTACGCCGCCAACGTTTATATTTTTTCAATGACCTTTACTTTTCGACTTTTTTGCACGTTTAAATAATATATTTCGTTTTCTTATAAGTTTCTTAACATGTTTATCTACCCAAGGTACACGTACTTTATCATCAATGTTGCCCGTTGGTACATTTTCATTCACAAATAGTTAATACAGTCTGCTTCCATAATTGCCATGAGTGTTCAATGTCATTATCAACAATAAATTACATAGAGATGCATTATCTAAGTCTGTTCGTAATTGCTCATAATTACCCTTTGAATAAAAATAAACCTTTCTTTTTGTCACATTCCTGTGTACTTTTAAATCATACAACAATACAATGGCTTCATGATCGCTTTCACCAGGAACAACATTTATACTGCGCATATGAGATGGGGTCAGTTGTACAAATTAAGTCAAGTGTATTACTTGTGCTGTCTGTAATCCGTGTCGGTTCAGACACATGTTGATAAAGAAAATTATTATCAATAATGTCTAAAATGGTTCTAGTAATTTCTGAATTATCTGACTTTACTACATAACCATCATTCCATTTAACACTCGGTAAATTAAAATCACCTGCTAAAATAATCTCACGGCGTGTTTTATTAGATTGAGACACTAAAAACAAAGATTTTCGAAGTTCATTCATAATTTCTACACTACTACTAGGGGGTCTATAAAATGCACCCAAATACATTGACTTCATATTCTTGCCTTTTCGAAGTAATTCCACCCATAATATTTCACAGTCTGATTCCAAGTCTGTTCTCCTTATAACATTAAGGTAATTTTGACATGCAATCAATATTCCACCCACCGTGTCTATTTCTATCTTTTCTTAAAGTTATATATGATGATGGAAAGATTTCACAAGACTTGATATTTTCATCTAAATGAGTTTCCATCTGGGTCTTCAAATTCAATTATAGTATGTATTTCATTAATTTTATTTACTATACTGCATGTATTGAGAGAAATAAACTTAAGGCTACTCAGTTTTTGCCTTAGACTTTTATTGTTATCACAATCTGTGGCGATCTCTTCTTTGCCAATTTGCTAAAATTGACAAAAATTTTCTTTATGTCCTAGATGTTGGCATTTTCTACATTTCAATTGTATGGCGTGTCTACAGGATTGGAATCGATGATTCGGCTCGCCGCATTTTTCGCAGCCAATATAATAGGATCGGATTGGCGAATGCGGCTGTGTTGGCGTTGGAGGTGGTCGTGGTGGTGGCGGTTGTGGTCGTGGGGCTCGCAGTACGGATGCGTATGTCGTGTCGTGCGGAAGTGATGGATGGTAGACCTGTTGTGGGGGAGGTGCCCACAATGGAGGGAAGGCGCTCGGCATATATTTGTATCGGCATATATATTTATCGGTCTATGAATTAAAATTAACGAATATTTCTGCACTAATTTGATAAGCAAAAGCAATGTATTAACCAAAAACACCCGGGGGGAGGGGGGGGGCACTCAACTATATTGCTGTACACACGCGCGACCACAGGTTTTTCAAACCCACCCTAAACAAGTTTTATCCATTAGTCAAATTTATACCCTATTCAAGTATTTTCGCGTGCTTTTTTAACAATTTTGCCCCCTAAACAAGTATAAACCCCTACAAAATACCCCTAAACAAGGTCTACGTCAATTGCTCTCAATTAAACCTCTACAAATAATGGAAATGTTTAACCACCTTAAACATTTAACCCTAAACAAGGTCTACCTTAAATAAACCTAGAATGTACATGTACTTGTCAATAAGAACTACAGTCAACCTTTCACTAAGTTGAAACTTTGCCTCAGTTGAAGATATTCAAAAGGCCTCTATTTTGAATTATCTATTGTTTTTTGTTGTTTTTTGGGTTATATAAGTTGAATTGGTATTAAGTAAAAGCTTTTTCATGTTTTCATCAGTACCAGCAGATTCAACTTGCAAGTTTGACTGTATTTCTGATAATACCAATTGCAATTTCATACAGCATGTGACAACGCCAAGGTATTTCTACAATGGGTCGCTCTCTCGAGATATTTGTGTAATTACTATAAAAACAAATGATAACTACCATGTCTTGTTTCTGAAACATTTTGGAATTTTTTAACCAAAAATATGAACATCATTAAAACATCACAAAATCCTGGGTTCTTGAAATGGTTCAAAATGTTGCTGAGAAACCTGAACAATGGGTAGAGGTTACAATGATACAAGGGATATTATTCTAGACACTCCCCTTCAAATGTGTCTCATATTATGATTGTATCTCAGAGTTTGTATTTATCCAAAAACTGATTAAATGCTACATGTATGTTCTCATTTGTAGTACTTGTACAAGGAATTCCATCAGTATATTCAGCTGATATCTGGGCCCTGGATACATGCGGAGCTTAACTCCTTGAGTGCCAGTCTCGTATTTTTGTGAGTTACAATACACACAAATGCCATAGAGCATTAAAATCCCTGGCACTTTAAGAGTTAAGCGGGGGTCCTGGGAATGGTGGAGGGGAGCGGGGTGAAATGATCGCGCGATCAAGGGACGTTCCCGAGATCTGGAATCCCCCGGAATCATTCGAAGTCGCACAAAATCCCCGGCAAACTCCAGACAAGTCCAGGAAACAAGTTTGGAGAAAAAAATACCCTAAACGCGTATTTGTTTAACTCCACATACATACCCTTTTTCTGATTTTGGCCTTTTTGACACCCTAAACCCGTCACGCGCGTGATGCGCCATGATCGGCAAAAAGTCATAGAATTATGATGAAACAAACCAACCCGTTTTTACGCGTTTTTTTTGGTCGCGCGTGTGTACAGCAATATAGTGGTACGGGCAAAAACAACACACAATCATTTAATGAATCACTTTTGATACCGCACATGTGAACAAGTGTAACAAGATATATTATACAATGATAACAATATCCCTCGTTTTGGTTTCAAACTATCAATATCAGGGACCGCGGAACTGGGGGTGGGGGAGGGGGGGGGGTTACTCTTTTGGCTTAAAAAAATAATAAAAAAGCATAAAATAACAATTATTTAATAAATGATACTTATGGTAGTGTGAGATGGGTTGGGATGGGAGGAGGTGTTGTTCAACTCCTCAATTGCCCCCCCCCCCCCCCCCCCTCCTCCCACCCAACCCGGGTGCGACCCATTTTTGTGGTCGGCCTTCACTTTCAAAACCTTTCCGCGGCTCCTGAATATTAAATGTCAATTGATACTCTATAATCCTTTTATCTGTTTATATTCTTACAATATTGTTATTCAAGCAAAGCAAAAGGTTTGAAACCGAAATTTTTTAATTTTTAAGGATAAGTACTACTTGACCAAAGAGTGGTAAGTGGTAACAGTGAATACTTTTTATTCACATTTCCTGGTACAATTTACATTATAATGAATTCACTAACGTTACCATGAAATACATCCTGAACCTAACAAGTTACAATTATTATTCAAGCAAGTTAAAATGTTAATTATAATGTATCACTAACGTTACCATACAATACAGCCTGAGCCTAGCAAAACCAATGGGCAGATTAATGTAAATTTCATGCATTCCTGTTGCATGAGTGAGAGAGATTTGTTCATGGTTTATTCCTTTATATAATAATTCAGCACAATGATATGTGTCAACTTTGTTAACCACCTGTGCGCAAATTTAGTACAATCATTATTGACGAATTAAAATTAAAATGGTAGAACAGTTTAGGTAAGGCTGTGCTTTAGTAACCAAACCTGCACAATAACACTACAAACTAATATTCTTAACTCCACCATGCTGGAAAGGTATAGAACATTACAAACAACTAAATAAAAAGCCTGTTATCATTATAAAAAAGAGCCATTCAAATTCAAGAGGGCGCTCTCTAAAAAAAGCATTGGTTTAAAAAGAAATTCAAACAAATTATGCATGTGATGTTTTTGTTGAAATAATGATTGAATAGAGAAATCATCAGCAACTATTAAAAAAAACCTCTTTTGAAATTTTTTGAAAAGTGTAGGCATTTTAAAAATTATTTTAAAAATCATTGAATAAATCTGGGCCCCAGATTTATTTCGATCGGATATATGTATTGATATTTCAGCCGTTTCTGAACAGATTTTGAACAAATGAAGTTTATTCTGCCATTAAAATTGTATATACTCTTTCAAATTTTACACTCAGTTTTCATTACCTCACAAAAAAAATTCTTGCAGCGCCATCTATACCAAAACTGAACTACCCCTTTAAGCTTTCAAAGAAAATGCAAGAATCGTATACTAACTGACCCTTCCAGCTCTTGCCCTTTTAGTAATTAGAATATTACTACTATATTATTTACTCTCACTTTGTTTGCATTTAGTACAATAATGCATTAATTTAATTAATACAATTATAATCGAATAGTAAACCAACAACTTGTTGGTGAAATATGTGAGCTGTGAACAGTTGATATTTAAATGGATAATTGCATACAAGTCATACAGTGCACTACAAGTTAATCAGAAAATGAGATTGGATTTTGAAACATATTATTTCACATCGCTATAATTTATATACATGTACATGTATATATGTACGTATTTGTATGATGTACGATATGCGCTTTATTTAAGTATAACACTAGTATAATAATATGTTATAAGAAATTAGTTGACAATTCGATTCTTCTATGTTGTTATATCTACTAAAGGTTATATAATACCTTTTTATGAAGAATATATAAAGGCTATCTTTTTTTGGAACAATTTTTGAACAATTTTTAAACAAATGTTGATCACAAATTGGAAAAGGATGCCAGATATTTACTTCAAACAGTTTTCATAGGTGAGTTGTTTCATGCGTTCATATTGATGGTCCAACACACTCGAGCTTATGTCTTCGTATTTGTGGTAATGTTTATCATGTTGAGAAGCCTTTCGCTCATCCATTACTGCTTCTTCATCTTGATGTGCCATCTTCACCAAAGTCATCTCATATCCATCTTCATCAGTAACATGGTAACTTTCTTGAGAACATCCTCTTCTTGGGTTCTCAAAGCTGAGGCCAGACTTGTTTTCTGTTCCTTGGACCTTCTTTGATTGGCGCGGTTGTTCATTTGCTACTGCATATCCATCCTTATCGATAATGTCCCGGTAAGATGAACTTGACTGCGGAGAGCTGAAATTTCTGGAATCAAAATGATTAGTTACCTTGGTAACCGCCGGTATCTTGGTCTTCTTCGATGGACACACTTGTTTCGCCACCATTGGCACTTCATATCCACCCTCATCAATGCCCCTATCGGCTCCATAGTAAAAGCTTCCTGGATCACTTCCTGTGCTGCGGTCTATGATGGATCCTTTAGCTCCCCCATTGTTCTCAATTGACACGCATGCTGTCTCCAATCGCATCGGGATCTCATATCCATCTTCATCAATCGCTTGTTCACTACCAGTGAAACGAACGTTAAGTACACCAACTCCCGATGTGTTAGTTGGGTCGTTTGCAACGGTGGTGTTATGGGTGCTATCACCAATATCTGGGATTTCTAGCATATCTTGATTGGAAGTAAAATATTCAGCATACAGTTTGAATGATATGAACGTGAATACCGTAACTAGCCATAATGAAAACACAATAGCAAACATTATCTTATATTTTCTGTTTTCTTCCATTTCGGTGCTAATCTCTGCGTTTGATGTGATTTGATTGTCAGGTGCCTTATTCGTCCCTTTAGATGTACTGTTTGGCTCTTGTTGTTTAAGAGTTGGTGGGGTCATACTGGCGGCAGAAACACGATGTATCAGGTTAAAACCAACAGCAACCAGATTGGATGGCGTTTCAGGTCTGAATGTTTTGCACTCGACGATCCTTCCAACATCGCTGTCAGTGATATCCTGCAACAACATGAACCTTCGTCCATGTCGGGTCCATGATCGGTTCTCTATGTCCACACCTCCGATGTGTTCGTCAATGAGACTCCATGTGATATCGGTACTCACACTTGACTGAAGGTCGCACTCGAATTCGATATCGTTTCCTTTTTGTACGTGTCGTACTTCCACAGAAAACGGGAAGGAGCACGTACGGTTTTCATTCAAATCTCCGAGGGACGATTTACATAATGAATTCGAGACGTTTTTAAAGGCATTGAAGTCCAGAGGAGTTTTCAGTAACAATGACGATGATTCAATATTAAGTCTTATTCCTGGTAGTACGAATGATACACTTAGCTTGGGCACAAGATTGGCACCGGAAGCGATTCGCAGGTAAAATCGACAAATTCAATGTACATTTGTCCAGTCATGAATTTAGGAGAGATTGAACACTTAGGTGGCTCGATTTGTCCAACATCGATAACAGTTAAGGTATATGTCTGAACAACTTCATTCTCCAACTCGCAGTTATAGATTAGTTTAACGTTAGGAGAAACGATAAACGTTAACTGAGATACGGTGTCTTGACGAGTTCCGTAGTATGCTTGGTTTAAATTATCACAATAATATTGATTAACCTCACAAGCAGCTAAAGGAGTCGGATATTTATCGCCAGTATACCGGGACGATCTCCACCGTATCGTACGATTATCAGTATTACTTGCGTTGCAAGTCAACGTAACGTTTCTTCCCTCTACAACAGCCTTTTCCACAACACTGGCACCACTTAGAGCAAGGGCAAATATGCACACTAAATGTAAAATACAAGTCACTGTTAATAGTTTTTCGAGGCTCATTTTGCCCATGGGTATTTATCTCACAAAATGTTTACACAAAACAATTTTTACCTTAAAAAAACAACTTTTAATTGCAATATCAAGTAATATTATCAATTAAACAGCGAAAGTCGTAAAGCCAACCTGTCGATCGGTTCGCAATCACTCATTGTGATATACTTCCGTATTGTGTACGCAAGCTACTCGAGTTTTGTGACGTGTGGGAATAGCCGTGCCATATGTCATAATGTGTCTTGAAGAGTTCCATAGTACTCAGGGGTTATATTATCACAATAGTTTTGATTAACTTCACATAATGCCAAAAAAACTGAATATCTATCGTCTATAAAAATTTAAAAAAACGAAACGATGTCCATTCGCTGTGTACTTTCACCTGTATTACAAGGTAACATAACGTTCCTTCATATTATACAACGACCGTTTCCGCAAGACTGGCATTACATATAGAGAGACAATAATGAACAATAAAGTAAAATCCAATTCAGTTTTGTCAGTTTTAGGAGGCTCATTTTGCCAACCGACGCACAGTGGGCCAGAACCGTTTCAAAGTGTGCCAAAATTAATTACTCATTGAAGAAGGTTAATGAAGTTCCAGTTTAAAGGAACTAAGGGATTTCAGACCCATAGAATTCGATGGGAGTATTTTCAAATCCGTGTGACGTCATCAAAATACTGTTCTCTGATTGGACAAGGCAAATATTCATTGTAACACATAGACAGGTTCAGATTACACTGATTAGCGCAACTTATAATGGGTTTCTGGACCTAAGAAACACAGTTAGAGCATTTTCAAATTTCTCTGACGTCATCAAAATACTGTTTTCTGATTGGACAAGGCAAATATTCATTGTTACACATAGACAGATTCATATTACACTTATTAGTGCAACTTATAAGGGGTTTCTGGACATAAGAAACACAGTTGGAGCATTTTCAAATTTCTCTGACGTCATCAAAATACTGTTTTCTGATTGGACAAGGCAAATACTCATTGTAACACATAGACAGATTCATATTACACTGCTTAGTGGAACTTATAAGGGGTTTCTGTACCGAATAAACACAATTGGAGCATTTACAAATTTCTCTGACGTCATCAAAATACTGTTTTCTGATTGGACAAGGCAAATATTCATTGTAACACATAGACAGATTCATATTACACTGATTTATGGAACTTATAAGGGGTTTCTGGACCTAAGAAACACAATTGAAGCATTTACAAATTCTCTGACGTCATTAAACTGTTTTTTGTTTCTCTCCCCCTCTCTCCCCTCACTCTTTCTCCACCTCTTTCTATCTTTTGCTATCTCTCTCCCCGCTATCTTGAATTTCGCTTTCTGTGATTTTCCTTCCATTTTTGAGCTCTCTTCTACCATTGACTACTTTCAGACAATCCATATGCTTGTCCCATCATCTTAGACAAAATGTCAAAGGACTTCTTATAGATGCTACTTGTGTCAACAAAGAAAAAAGCGTACAACTGTATCTTGTGTATCTTATGTATGAGCCATTGAAGTACTAACGTGATATACTTCAATGGTATGATCCCAACGACGTGTTTACGCCTCAACGTTCGTTGGTATGAGCGCACGGCGCGCTCTTTCGCAAAAAAAGGGCGATTTCGGCAAAAAAAAGGGCGAACATGTGGTTGGAAAACCGCTTCTTACTCATAAGGTGGCAGACAAATGTGGTATCAAAGTAAAGCATACATTGTAAGGAAGGCAATCATGATATTTTTAGCGCAGCAATCGGCAGCAATGTTGACCATTTTTGCACATGAAAAAAAAAACATCGATTTTCTCCCATTATTTGTTTTATTCTACTAAACATAAATTCCGACATAACTTTGTGAAGAAAAATTACCAACTTAAAATACATATCGAGAAGAATTATTGTTCGGAGATGTTCTACAGGTTGTATTCTTTGCTTAAAACATGAAAAAAAGCAATTTCATTTCCATGACCAAGTCACTATTTTGGCGCACTTTTGCTCACACCTGGCCCACTGTGCGACGTTTATCTAACAAAAGACAGACATTTCTCCCAAACTAACACATTTTAATCGCAATTGCTGGCGATTTTATCAATGGGAAGTCTTGAAGATTGTGATGGATCGTTAGGATGTATTGTCTCTATTCAACATTGCAACGGACAAATGCAAATAACGAATGTCATGCTGTCATTTCTATAAGACAGTGGTCAAATTGAAGAGCTGGTTTCGAAAGACTCGTTTGTTATGAAGAATCTATGAAGGGTCTAATTTTTGAACAAAAATATTGACCACAACTTTGAAAAGGATGTCAGAAATTACTTCAAACAGTTTTCATAGGTGAGTTGTTTCATGCATTCGTAGTGGCATGTTGAAAGGAAAAATCCTTTTGATGAGTGAAGTCTTCTTAATAAGGGAGTTCGTAGTTACAAACTGCGCATGCGCCAATTTCTGAGATGAAAATTCACTGTACCAAAAACATCGATATTGCCGTTGTCCCATAGACCTTCGTGCAATTATTGTCACATTTGAAACGTGTTTTCACGGGTAATTTGGCTCGAAGTCATAAATGTTTTTCTGAATTAATCATAATGGACATCTCATATACATACGACTGATTTTTTTTAATTTTTTGTTTCTATTAATTTTTAGATTTTAACAAAAATGTCAACGTTCGTATCTGGGCTTTTATTGAAATCGTAAAGGCCCCATACGTAGATTTCTGTGTACTGTTTTCTTTTAAGTGTTGAAAACGGGCAAATATGTGATTTTTATTCTAAAAAAAATTATTTAGCCTGCTTCAAGTTTGAAAATTAAAATGAATGGTTATATTCATTCAATTTGAAATATTTTAGGATTTAGGTGAGTTTTTTTGTCAGGTCTTTCAAACGTAACGAAACACAAGGAGAATTCGCGCACGCACGCGGAAATTCTGCATAGAGCTCTTGTGCTTTAAATGCGTGCGCCACAGGCTGTGCCGTAAACGTAAGCGTAAAGCCTCAAATTTGGTACAATCTTCCGAAAAACCCGATTACGTCCGTCGCTCCATGGGCTAACTACGAACTCCCTTATTGCATAACCTTATTATCTTAAGCAGTAAAGTATATATGTGACTGTGTAATATTTAATGTATCAGCACGTCTAAGTCAGGACATCTACAGACGGACACAGATTGGGGGTGGGTGGAGATGAATAATTTTCCATAATGTATGTATATGATTATTGAATATCACTTATTTTGAATTGATTTAAATTGAAATATAGACCAAACATGAATTTAGCAATATAATTTTGCCCACTAAAATGCCATGTTTTTGTTTGGGAGGGGGAGGGGCGCTACTCCAACACATTGCTTCGTTGATGCCGACACTTAACATACTTTACACTGTTGTCAAGGATCAGTATAGGCTACTGCTTAATATCATCATACACGTTTCTGTTTCAAAATCACATGCCTAACACCTATTCGTATGATGCCCTTTCTCCATTCGTCTTGTTACAAGTGGTCTAATGCATTTAAATAATAACAAAGTTAAAATTGCCATCGTTACCGTTTTTAACTAGAACAAAACATCAGATGTTTCGGTTTCCAACCATACTCATTGCTTCCCTCAGTGCCTGTACAGCTTGTCCCAGAAAAAATTACAACGGCACTTTCCGCAACGATAGCTTTAAAGATAGTAGATCAATCAGAATGATATTTCAGGGTATGAAACTATAACTTATTACCTACGTCTTGCAGGAAACCCTATTCGATTTGCTTCAGTGGTCATGGAGAGTGAGGATCTTTTGTCAGTCATGTCAGATGTCCCTTCCCTCCAGATTTTGTAAGGAGACGTGTTGTCCATTGACAACTTTCTGCAACGATAACTTTAAAAATAGTAAATCAATCAGAATAATATTTCAGGGTATGAAACTATAACTTATTACGTACATCTTGCAGAAAATTCTATTCAATTTGCTTCAGTGGTCATGGAGAATGAGGATCTTTTGTCAATCATGTCATGTGTCACATAATGCCACGCGTTATGAACGAAAATGGATTTGTTCACGCGGTATGAACGAAAATGATTGACAAAAGATCCTCATTCTCCATGACCACTGAAGCAAATCGAATAGGGTTTTCTGCAAGATGTACGTAATAAGTTATAGTTTCATACCCTGAAATATTATTTTGATTTATTTACTATTTTAAAGTTATCGTTGCAGAAAGTCCCGTTGTCAATGGACAACACGTCTCCTTACAAAATCTGGAGGGAAGGGACATCTGACGTGATTGACAAAAGAACTTCATTCTCCATGACCACTGAAGCAAATCGAATAGGGTTTTCTGCAAGATGTAGGTAATAAGTTATAGTTTCATATCATGAAATATCATTCTGATTGATCTAATATCTTTAAAGTTATCGTTGAGGAAAGTACCGTTGTAATTTTTTCTGGGACAAGCTGTATTCATAGTTCCTTTACATAGAATGCTCATTATACAGGGTGGCCCCAAAAAACGGAACGGGGCACTTCCCAAATCAAGTAACCAAATTATTATGTCCATCGGATTTTGTGTCTTTTCCAATAAATACGATACCAAGAACAGTCATTTTGGTTGAGTAGTTTTTGTTTTAGGGCGCTATGAGTGACACCATGTCAGGTTCCCATTTTTGTCAATTTTTACCAAGTCAGTGCCCGATAATTTACACCTACGGCCCGTTATAGCGGAGCAGTACGCGCGCCATTGTTAGTGTGTATTCAGCTGTGAAACGAAAGAATGGGCACAGTTGTCCGATGCTATAACAGGCAGTAAGTGCGAATTATCGCGCAATGACTTGGTAAAAATTGACAAAAATGGGAACCTGACATGGTGTCACTCACAGCGCCATAAAATAAAAAAAACTACACGACCATAATGCAGTGGCGGATCTAGGGGGGGGGGGGGGGGGGGAGGGGGGGGGGGGGGTTAGGGGGTTAGAATTTGAAGGTGTCGAGACGGGAAATCCAAGAATTCTTACAGGGTCAATCTACATACATCAAACACAAACCATTAAGGAAGAAATTTCGCCGCAATAAAGTGTACGCTTACGGCATAGATTTTGATGGCAAATTGATTTGGTAGATTTAAGTCGACTTTCTAGACTTAATCGAGGTTACACATTTTTACTGAGTGTCATTGATGTTTCAGTAAACACGGTTGGATGATTCCGCTCAAAACTAAATCAGGTCAAAATCTGGTGAAGGCTTAAACAGCATTTTTGGCTGTTTAAGCCGGTCCCTCTAACAACATTGTTTAAAATTTTGAACAACCAAGATCTTGGTTGTTCAAAATTTTAAACAACGTTGTTAGAGGGACCGGCTGCAACAGCGTTTTTGTTTGTTTAAAAAGTTTGTTTGTTTTTTCCTGTGCATAATTCAAACATATAAAGAAACTGACCAGAAAAATATTGTTATTAAAAGAAGGCAAAGAAAATGGGATTCCAACGGGATTCGAACCCGAGACCTCCGGATTGCTAGACCGGTGATCTTCCGACTGAGCTATAGAAAACCCTAGACCCTAAACCCGGTGCTCGTCCCTGAAGCAGTACGCGCGCCATTGTTAGTGTGTATTCAGCTGTGAAACGAAAGAATGGGCACAGTTGTCCGATGCTATAACAGGCAGTAAGTGCGAATTATCGCGCAATGACTTGGTAAAAATTGACAAAAATGGGAACCTGACATGGTGTCACTCACAGCGCCATAAAATAAAAAAACTACACGACCATAATGCAGTGGCGGATCTAGGGGGGGGGGGGGAGGGGGGGGGGGGGTTAGGGGGTTAGAATTTGAAGGTGTCGAGACGGGAAATCCAAGAATTCTTACAGGGTCAATCTACATACATCAAACACAAACCATTAAGGAAGAAATTTCGCCGCAATAAAGTGTACGCTTACGGCATAGATTTTGATGGCAAATTGATTTGGTAGATTTAAGTCGACTTTCTAGACTTAATCGAGGTTACACATTTTTACTGAGTGTCATTGATGTTTCAGTAAACACGGTTGGATGATTCCGCTCAAAACTAAATCAGGTCAAAATCTGGTGAAGGCTTAAACAGCATTTTTGGCTGTTTAAGCCGGTCCCTCTAACAACATTGTTTAAAATTTTGAACAACCAAGATCTTGGTTGTTCAAAATTTTAAACAACGTTGTTAGAGGGACCGGCTGCAACAGCGTTTTTGTTTGTTTAAAAAGTTTGTTTGTTTTTTCCTGTGCATAATTCAAACATATAAAGAAACTGACCAGAAATATATTGTTATTAAAAGAAGGCAAAGAAAATGGGATTCCAACGGGATTCGAACCCGAGACCTCCGGATTGCTAGACCGGTGATCTTCCGACTGAGCTATAGAAAACCCTAGACGGTGCTCGTCCCTGAACCCCTTAATTATCATTGCCTGAATGGTCAGAAGCTATTATAAACCTGACATAAACCCGAAGGATACACATCAACCTGCGAGGGATCACCGAAGTGATACAGCTTTTTGTAATAATTAATTCAAACATATAAAGAAACTGACCAGAAATGTATTGTGATTAAAAGAAGGCAAAGCAAATGGGATTCCAACGGGATTCGAACCCGAGACCTCCGGATTTCTAGACCGGTGCTCTTCCGACTGAGCTATAGAAAACCGTAGACGGTGCTCGTCCCTGAAACCCCTTAATTCTCATTGCCTGAATGGTCAGAAGCTATTATAAACCTGACATAAACCCGAAGGATACAAATCAACCTGGGGATATATGCGAGGGATTACCGAAGTGATACAGCTTTTTGTAATAATTAATTCAAACATAATATAAAGAAACTGACCAGAAATATATTGTGATTAAAAGAAGGCAAAGAAAATGAGATTCCAACGGGATTCGAACCCGAGACCTCCGGATTGCTAGACCGGTGCTCTTCCGACTGAGCTATAGAAAACCCTAGACGGTGCTCGCAACATATAATACAATAACATACCGAAATAACATAAGGCGAAATACTGCCTTTGGCTGCCGGACTACTTACATTAGTCATTAAAACACAAATTAACCATGCACTTGACCACCTATGGTTTCCATCATTGATATCCTTTGCAGTTGATCCCCAAGTCTGCTACCGGAGAAGAGATCCCCACATACCCGCCGATCACCACACGCAGCATGTACGGCCTGCCCGATGACGCCATTGTCTTCTGCAACTTCAACCAGCTCTACAAGATTGACCCGGCCACTCTCAGGATGTGGGTCAATGTAAGTGTTTATTTGAGATATATCTTTTGGATGAGATTTGGATGGATTAAATTAGTAAGGATCTGTATTTGTGTCATTCAAATATTTGCCTAACAGTAACAGTATTGGCTATTTTGTACAATTTTATTGGCATCGTACTGATAATTTTAACATTGAGTTGCAATCAATAAATATTTATGTGTTGTATTATTTTGTTTTTGGATGACCAAATTCATTAACTTGTTTTTTAAGAACTTGTTCAAAAAAGTAAATTTTGAATGAGACAATTTATTCTCCAGTTCAACTAGCAAAATATTTTCATCAGAAATTGGTGTAAAAAAAAAAGTATATAACGGATCAAATAGAAATATTATGGGTATTATGATAATCAGAAGAAAGTCATTTCAGCCTCATACGCCACTTCTAATTCTCAAATTCACACACAATGGAAGTGAAAAAAATTCAACATTTTTGTCAAACACTGCGTATCCCCACTACAGATCATCCAGAAGGTCCCCAGCAGCGTGCTGTGGCTGCTGCGCTTCCCGGCAGCCGGTGAGCCCCACCTCCTGGCCACAGCCACCCAACTAGGCATCATAGGCGCCGGAAGTGGGGGGGCAGGGGGGGCGGCCGCCCCCCCAATCCAAAAAGTGGGGGGGCAAAACGCGTTTTTGCCCCCCCAAAAAGCCCCCCCCCCCCTCAAAAAAAAAAGAAAAGAAAGAAAGAAAGAAAGAAAGAAAGAAAGAAAGAAAGAAAGAAAGAAAGAAAGAAAAAGGAAAAGAAAAATTAAATGTATCAGCCAATACTTTAAAAACTAAGTTATACATCCATTTAACGTTTTCGCTGCAAACAAATTATCTCAATTTGTTGTGTAACTTGCGTATGGTACGTCTGGGGTGGATTTTTCTGTACCGGTCCACGTAGTTCCTGTGTAGGCTGTTATTACGTGCACCAAATTGCATGATTTCAAGTATATCAATGCAAAATTTTCCCCGTGGGAGGGGGATACCCCCTCCCAAACCCTCCCCCTCTGGCTCTCACCCAGCCCTCGGTCGCTTCGCTCCCTCGGAACTCATTTTTGACTGTAAGCTATGTTGTTGCATCATACATAATGTGGCATTATGGTTTATGTTTTTATGCACCAAATTGCACCATTTCAAGTATATAAATGCAAAATTTTCCCAAACCCTCCCCCTCAGGCTCTCACCCAGCCCTCGGTTGCTTCGCTCCCTCGGACTCATATTTGGCTGTAAGCTATGTTGTTGGATCATACATAATGTGGCATATGGTTTATGTTTTTATGCACCAAATTGCACGTAGTTCCTGTGTAGGCTGTTATTACGTGCACCAAATAGCACGATTTCAAGTATATAAATGCAAAATTTTCCCCGTGGGAGGGGGATACCCCCTCCCAAACCCTCCCCCTCTGGCTCTCACCCAGCCCTCGGTCGCTTCGCTCCCTCGGGACTCATTTTTGGCTGTAAGCTATGTTGTTGGATCATACATAATGTGGCATATGGTTTATGTTTTTATGCACCAAATTGCACCATTTCAAGTATATAAATGCAAAATTTTCCCCGTGGGAGGGGGATACCCCCTCCCAAACCCTCCCCCTCTGGCTCTCACCCAGCCCTCGATCGCTTCGCTCCCTCGGGACTCATTTTTGGCTGTAAGCTATGTTGTTGGATCATACATAATGTGGCATATGGTTTATGTTTTTATGCACCAGAATGCACCATTTCAAGTATATAGATGCAAAATATTCCCCGTGGGAGGGGGATACCCCCTCCCAAACCCTCCCCCTCTGGCTCTGCCCCAGCCCTCGGTCACTTCGCTCCCTCGGGACTCATTTTTGGATGTAAGCTATGTTGTTGGATCATGTTTTTATGCACCAGATTGCACAATTTCAAGTCAAAAAATGCAAAGGCTCCCTACCGTGGGAGGGGGGACTCCGCTCAGTTACTTCGCTCCCTCGGGCTTGGTCGCTGTATCCTCGCAATGTCTCACTCTCACCTCTGGCTCAAAATTGGCAACTCTCTGAGTGTGGTTGGGCATGAGCCCCTAAATCGTGAGCCCCCTTAGGGTTTTGCCCCCCCAATCCAAAACTGCTTCCGGCGCGCCTGAGGCATCCCCAAGGGCAGCCTCATCTTCTCTCCCGTGGCCTCCAAGGAGGAGCATGTGAGGAGAGGACAGCTGGCCGACGTGTGCCTGGACATGCCGCTCTGCAATGGGCACACCACGGGCATGGACGTCCTGTGGGCTGGCACCCCCATGATCACTCTTCCAGGTATGCCAATTGTTTATAGGACTCTATAGAAACTCCTGTGATATTTTTGTACATAGGTACATGTATATTTGTTAGTCAGCTTGATATGCAAATTGGTCAATGTAGATATTTGTTGAATGTTTGTGCTTTGTAAATGGATATGTCATAAAGACCAAGCATTGTGTTTCAGTAAGGTCATAGCGATTGTTCCGTGTTTATTGTCTGCAAAGAACAATTACAAATGGGCAATTCCACGCCAAATGAGCCAAAAGTGGAAAAATCAAATGAGGATTATTTCTGATCTTGTTTATTTTTTCTGGATTATTTTTTCATAAATCATGATCACATAATGATATCTTTCAGTTTACATGATTAACAAAAATATTGGGCGTCTCCTGATAGGAGAAACAGACACCATACATGAACCCATACACATGGGACTACACAGTGCCTGTTTCGAGATTTGCATTCCTTTCTATTGGATATCACAATATGTGTTCACATTAAAATTTAATTTTTTTGAGAGCCCTAAAGTATATTTTTAATGAATCAAAAACTCGGTCCTTCCGTTACTGTCCTTCCGTTACCGAACAGTGAAGCAATTAACTTCTTGTAATTAATATACCAATAGACATATTTTTTTCAAATAAATGTTGTAATACTCTTTGAACATTAGGGAATGGACTATGAGCCAATATAACATGATAGCATTTGAAACTTCACAGAGATTGGATCATAACTAAAGAACTTGAAAATCCATGTCCATTTTGCCGTCCTTCCGTTACCGGCCTCATTAGTGTCCATATCTAATAAACGTAATGTAACAACAACAAAAAACATAGGAAATCAAAGGTGTCCCACCAAGAGTCTCAGAAATGTTATTTACAATGATGAATCATAAGCAGGATCCTGGAATTATTTGATTAAATTTCAAAAATTCCGTCTGAATGTCCTTCCGTTACCGTGGAATTGCCCAAATTTAGTTTGACTGACAAAATCTTCCCTTGTATGACAGCATGTTATGAATATGGGGCTCGAGTAAATGTATAAATAGATCAGCAATAGTAGAAGATATAGTCTGCTCTTATATCCCTCTTTTCATCACCTTTACAACTGGGTTGCAGCATATCTCAATTAAATAATGAATGTTTTGTTTTCCTATTGCTCACTTACAGGAGAGACTCTTGCCTCCCGTGTGACTGCATCGCAGCTGCAGACCCTCGGTTGCCCAGAGCTCATTGCCAACTCCAAGCAGGAGTATGAGGACATCGCCATCAGGCTGGGAACTGATCTCAAGTTGTAATTATTGGGCTCTTGAAAGTTGAAATGCAACTTGAATATGGGCCCTGTAACAAAAATAAGGATTAATTGTACAATATATTGATAAGCTGTACAATTGATCATAAATCTTTATGTTAAAATGACAGGTCGACTTTTACAAAACGTCTGAACAGCTTTCAGTTGACGGATGGGGATCAATGTAACACGCAACAAAAAAAAATCAGAGCGAACAGCCCTCTAATTTGGATTCTACGAATGAAAAACGAATGCGTCCCTCCATTTAAACTATATATCGGTCAATAAAGGAGTTCAACTGATTTAGCATAATATTACAACAATATAGTACTAATTCTCGTAAAGGTATTGTGAAGCCGACATTTGTTAACGTATGTCACGGAAAAAGATCTCAAAAAGAAAGAATATATAATTACATGTAGTCAGTTTAAGCGATGTTTGGGTATTTTGCTTGGTAAATGCTCACACATTAGTAATTATGCGCGAGTCACGTAGCTAGCGCGGGTCGCGTAGGGGTCATGCATACCGTTTTAGGTCTATAACTCCACGAAAAAGAGATTTCAAGCCCTAATTTTTTCAGGCATGCTATTAAATGACATTTCCTTTCATATAAGACAATAACCTCGCAACTTTTTGGCTTGCAAAAGTGGATCTCTCCCTTTAAAGGGCCCCAATATATTAAATTTGAGGGTCAAAACATGTTGTATGTCTAGTGCGAGGGTCAAAACCATTATGAGATCTGAATGTTGAGAGATCTTCAGCAGATATGGCATGACCCTAGCTGGGACACCTATATTCCATCTAGTCTAGTGTGAACAGTTTGCCTATGGAAGACCCTCCCTTTCTTTTCTTCATGATGTTATTAAATTGCGATGTTAAATAGCTGGTACTCTCTTAATGCAAAAGAGTGGTATCTCCGCTCTAGCTGTCGAGTGATATGGGTTTCAACTCTGAAACGAGCGGAAATCCACGCCGCCGCGAGTTGAATCGGCGTTCGCGACAGTTAGTAACGGTATACCGTTTCAACTCTGAGAGCGAGTGGTGGTAGGATCAGCAAAAATCGTGACGCAGTCACTAAGGCAGCCAATCAGTGATCAGCTTTGAGTGGCGTGATAGAAAAATTTTATTTGCGATGTCCAGAATTTGTTGCACGGCGGTAGGTCGCTTTTCGCCATCATTTCGGACGTCGAAGATCGACGATTTCGGAGATCGAAATCACATTCCGACGGTTCTATAAGAAACGAGAACTCAGTGAGGACTTCCGCAAATTAATTGAAGGTGAGTGTTTGTGATATGCGAATAAATCTTTCAACTTCGGCCTCCATTAATACGCCAGTTATGTACGCTAGTAGGCCTACCAATGTATAATGTGTGTGTGTGTGTCAAAGTCAGGTGTACAGCAATCGGTGTGACACGTCAAAAAGTGTTGGTCATGCAATTCAATAATTGAAACATACCTCGCAACATGTTCAGGCAATTAGTATAATGAAATATTCTCTAACTAAGTTCTAAAGACAATCGATGAACAAAATATTCGGGTGAAAACTGACTTATCTTGCAAATTAATCCCTAACTATTGGCGGTTCGGGGTGGTTTGTTTCTGTGTGCATGTGAATGTGCGGTAGCGACAGCCTAACATACACTGCGCAGGCCTACTGTACATTCTGTCTTTGTGTGTGGAATACCGGTCCAGTGTGTGTAGGCTGTATTTGAATGTAGGTCAGGTCAAGTTAGCTCGTGGCATGTTTAACAAGTTTCACATTACTTACATTTTCCACTTTTTTAAATTCGATATTTGGGAACAATTAAGGTTCAAAGATGGATTATATTACTGCCAATAACATGACTATGCTTAGAATATTTAATGTAAAAATGATATCACCAGAAGTGATATTATGTAAATATTTATTTTTGTTATTGATAACGTGCATTGTTTTGTTTTGTTTTGTTTTGTTTTGTTTTGTTTCGTTTGTTAATTAATGTAAATGTTGTAAATGTTTGTAGTTCACATTTGTTTTCTCTTTTTTTCTTAACACGCTATAGTTGTTTCCCCAATCCCCTTTCCCCTACATAGAACCTTCTCTTTTAATTCTCTGCTTTTCTCTGTTTGTTGTTTTTCTTGTTCCATGTTGCTCTTTTCCTCTCCATCTTTTGGTATAAATATTGTTTCCTCCTCCTTTTCAAATTTCAAGCTATCCCTATTTGGTGAATATTTTTCCCACGTTTTCCCATGTTTAATTATTCATAGTCTTATGAGGTAGTTTTACTTCTTTAAAATTTTTCAAAGTAATTAAAACATTGATGTATTAATTTATATTTTCTTAGGGACCTTGCTCTTACAAGCCCAACTTATTTAAGGTCTCCTCTTTCTTTCATGACTTGTTCAGAAAAACCTATTTTGGATGTATATTGACTGAATATTGCACTTCAAATGTTTTGCTTATGGCTGTTTGTTCAATTATTCTATGTTCAAATGTTTATGTGAAAGAAATAAATCAAATGAAGCTTGAACCTTTAATCATTTTATACTTGTACAAATCAAAAATTTGCCTCACAAATGTGTTAAATATTGACTGTTAAATACATCCAATTTGTATTTTATTTCTTAAATGTGTATTTCTAGGATAAATGTTACTCTCAAAATTGTTTAGGCCTGGCAGTAAAAGTATTTGACTCCCCGTTTTGATGCAAAATTACGTGTGCCTTTCATTTTCAGATATCCAACAAGACAACAAATGGACTGGAGGCTTTGAGTTTGGCAGTGGCAATTGTAAAAGATTCCATGCATGGGAAACAAAACTCCAAGGATTGTTCAGGGCCTTGTAAGTTTCATTTATTCTTATTGAGATTTGTGTGTTTATAATCAAACTTATTCATTAGGCAAGTCTATATTTAAGAGTCTCTTCTGGAGGCCAAGGAATGCAATTGATTTCTTTTTACAAGTCTACCCTAATAATGAGGAATGAGGCCTGTACCCAGGATTTGTCCAGGGCTTTCTTCTTTTTTTTTTGGAGTGGGGGGGGGGGGGGGGTGGGAGGTGTAATTTACCCCCAAAAAAGCGATTGAGACCGTCTTTAATCTAATTTACAGAATGTAAATTCAGGAAGTTGTATTCAGGATAGCATATTTAGGTAAACTGTCACTTTTGGTGGTCTGTATTTGTTTTCTTTTGTTATCTTTCAAGTGTTGATCTGACAGTCACCATACATTTTTAAAGATAGTACACATGATTTGTAAGTTTTATTTGTTTTTCTCATATTTTCATTTGATTGCAGATTTGATTATTGAAATATCACCCACCGACATGTACCGCGCATCCCAGGTGAACGACAGTTGGGATCGAAGCGATACCCGATGACACACCAAACTGCACCATGAACGTATATTAGCAGCGTGCCAGCTCGCAACAGATAAACAAGACATGCACGAAGACGAGCAATACAAGTGCGAAGACGATAGAGACGACCATCAAGACGAGCAAGACGACCACGAAGAAGAGCGAGACAAGTGCGTAGACGACAGAGACGACCATCAAGAGGAGCGAGAGAAAGGCGAGGACGAGCAAAGCAGCGCAAAGACGAGCAAGACAAGTGCGAAGACAGACGACAGAGACGACCATGAATACGAGTGAAGACTAGCGAAGCACATACAAAGACGAGCAATTCAAGTGCTAAGATTACAGGAAAGACCATCAAGAAAAGCGAGACGACCACGACGACGAGCGAGTCGACCACGACGATGAGCGAGACGACCACGAAGACGAGCGAAGATGAGCGAGACAAACGCGAAGACACGAAAGACAACCGCGAAGACGACCAAGAATACCACAAATAAAAGCAGGACAACAACGACGAGTGACTCGAAGACCAGCGTAGCAACCGTGAATGCAGCTTCGACAGTAACCTCGACAAAGCCAACTTCAGTGAACGAACACCAGCTCTCATACTCCGTGCAGAGCTAACCATGTCGCTAACCAAACGATCATGGCCTTCGCGACACGGGCCACACCATGGAAGATACGCGATAATGTGATATGGAATGTGAATGTTGATTCATGGTTAAATTTTAAAATATACTTGAAGTGACTTTTCAAAAGAAAGTTGTTTTGTCACCTTCCTTGCTCATGAATCCATACATTCTACATAATTGTATTACAAGAACCTGCCTGTAGTGGTCACCAACCATCTACAGTGGCAACTTTTCTTTTTGCCATTAGGTGGTCACTATACATTTTGACATTGCTGTCCCCGAAGCCAGAATCAATCCAATTTCAATACAGATGTGAGGGGCCGGATTAAACATGAAAATGTCCCTATTTGAAGGCTTATTACCCGTTCACTACCAGATTCTGAAATCTCCATAGACTTTGTACACATCCCACCCGGTTACCGTAGTTAATGGTTTAATTACGATATTAAAATGTCCTGAATCTATATAGATAAATTATCTGCCCACTGTTCCTTACCTTGTTGTGATTTTGCAAGGTGGTGAGATCATTTGTTAGGTACATATTATGCATGAACAACATTTTTTTTAAATCAAATTAACTTCCAATATAAAGACAAATTAATGGCTATAATTTTTAAGAGTGGGATAAACATTGCCTAGGCTAAAACATGATGTTTAAGTTTTGGGCACACTGATTTATGAACGACTGTATGTATATTTTGTTGTATAGTTTAGTTATTATTGGAGTTATTTCAAAGGTAACTTACAAGTTTTAGTTACTAACATTGTGCTTGTCCAAAACTGTATATTATCCTTTTAAATGATTGCCTTAAAGGTTGGTCTCCAACATGTATTCCTATTGGATGGATTTATGAATTTTAGACCTGTTTCTGAACAGATAATTATGAAATAAAGTCACTTCTGTCTCTAACATTGTGTGCTCTTTAACTAGCTGTTACACTTAGATGTTCATTATCTCACATATTAATCAAAGCACACTCTAAACCAAAACTTAATTAGTCCTTTAAATGTATGGTGATCTTTAGAATTACACCTGTACTTTGTTCATATACAACACTAACAGATATAAGTATGCCACTCTGTCAAAGCGGCTGTATAATTAAATAATGATTGAACTGTAAAATAATACAAAGCAAACATAAACGCTGCTGGGATACAGGTCTGTTTTCTTTCAAAATTCAGCTATTAACAAAGGGCAACCTTCAGACATCCATAAGTTTTGACTAATTGTGTAATAGAAAATTAATTTAATGTGTGTTTGTTATTCAGTGCAATGTAAAAATATTTTATTTCAAAATGGATTTAATTTCTGTTAAATAGAAATTAAAACAATTGAACCAGGAAAAGACAACATGTCTTGGAAATTATGTAATTATAATGTCCAATATGTCAGTGAAAATGTTAAATGTACAATTTGAATTGAAATATGAATATACTGGAAGCTCTTTATAAGAGCTCTGATATAAATATACCCTCTTTCAACGAGGCCATTTTGCTAATCCCAGCCCTTCTACATTTATTGTACTTTCATGTAACATAGTGAGGTGCCACTGTATCATAATATTTGTTTGTGTAACCGTCAGAACGATGTGAGCCCAGTGGACAGCTGTTCACCCTTTGTTTCCATCAAGAACAAGACAGGACAACAAAATTCCCCCCTTTCGTCATGATGTTCTTTTGGCATGTTATCAAGATAAAACGTTGTGCAAGAAAATTACTTACCTTTTCCTTGTACTAAAATGTTTGTGAAAATTATTGTTATTTTCTTTAAATTATATTAAGTTTGTGGGCTCATTTGCAGTGAAATGTGAACTGTCACATTTCATGTGTGCACAAAGCATCGTTCTGGGGGACACAATAATGTATTTCCATTATTTATTACAAAATCTATTTTTTAGAATCTGTGCAGTGTAAAGATTTGAGTATATGAATAGTGCAGGTATGTGTGTATGTGCATTTGGATGAATATTGCCTCTCTAGAAAGATTGACTCTAGATTAGAGGTGGATTCCACTCTAAACGAAGTGGTCACTAATATGGCTCCTTAATGAGTGGAGCCATATTAGTGACCACTTCGTTTAGAGTGGAATCCACGTCTAATCTAGAGTCAAATCCACCCCTGAAAAGAGTAAAAATTTCCACTCCAGAATTGGAGTTAAAAAAAGATCAACTCCTAAACGAAGTGGTCACTAATATGGCTCCTTAAGGAGTGGAAGGGGGAGTGGAAATCCACCCCTGAAAAGAGTGAAAATATCCACTCCAGATTGGAGTTAAAAATGGGTCCACTCTAGGTTAGGAGTGGAATCCACTCTAAACGAAGTGGTCACTAATATGGCTCCCTAACGAGTGGACAAAAGAGTGGATTTGCACTCCAATACATTAAGAGAGTAGGTTTCAAATGCTCTCTTGTGCGTTAGAAGAAAACATATTTTGTAAATTTCAGAGGTTGAGCTGTCGAACCGTTCACATGTGGCACATTATTTGAACCCCCTTTTTTGTATTTTGAAAAATAGATTGCGCATCCTAGCTGAGTTGTGTAGGCAAAGTGAAAATTTATTTGACACACATGGTATAAAGTTTTTAAATGTGGCATTTTAATGATATTTGTCTGTACATTTTTTGCGTCCCCTGCAGCCGACAGCACATCCGAGCCAAGGTATGGCGCAGGCACACGGACAGCCCCCTGTTCAACACCAAGATGTACGCCCAGGGTCTGGAGGAGCTCTACTCCAAGCTGTAGGAGAAGTACGAGAAGGGGGAGCCCATCGACCACGTCGACCTGGCTGCCTCGTCGCCCATCAACGGCAAGATGGAAAGCATGAAGAACTGAGGAGATGCATCTCTGTTCCATCTTCATTGACCAGATTGACATCATCAAGAACTGAAGGGCTTGTGGCATAGGCACAATGTCATTCTGCAATGTCAAGATAGAAGACATCAAGAATTTGAAAGTTGGCCGGTGCTAAGCCTTGGCTTTTCTATGTGCCATCTTTAAATGAAAAACATTGTGACTAGATAAAGTTCAATGAGATTAATGCAGTAAGCTTTGCGATGCTGGCATTAAACTGCAAGGATAGAAATCTCAAGAAGTGAAGAGATATCGTCCAAGCTTAGCCATATCTCTTGTGAAGGTTAAAATCGAAGACAAGAATGACAAGTCAGTTTGTTGAGCTCAGGCTTTGCAATATTGCTCTGTTAATGGCTAGATAGGAAGGAGAGAGATTTGAGAAGTAAGCTTGACTTAGTTAAGACTTTCACTTTATAGATGTAACCAGTTGACTAGCTATTTTGTTGTATTGATGGAAAGATGCTAACAGATTTTTCCTTTCTTAGTAAATGTAAAGCAATCCATAAAGTCACATGGACAAGGAGGAAGAGAAAAGAAGTATTTGATACTAAAGAATCTGAGCTTAAAGCATATCTTACACTCAATATAATACATATAGTACAAAAAGTATTTTGAATACTGATTTTATTGCCTCTTTACTCGAGATATTTCTTGTCTATCGTTGAAAATGCCAAATACGGAAATCCCTTTCTTTCCTTGGAGAGATTGAGTAGTCGTGGCCTAAGAGCTATTTTATTTGAGAGTTGTAATTGCATACCAGAAATTCAACATTGACTTCATGAACGTGAGAAAATGACAGAATTAATTGAACAGTTCATTGTTTCCATAGGCAATTTTATCACATTTTTGTTCTATTAATTGCGTTTTATGTTTTGTTTCTTTTGATTTGATTTGTCTATAAGATTCTGTTGTAAAAACAAAGTAGTGAATTATGTTTCAAATACTGCTTGATGCATATCATAAAACTTGAACATTTTTGCATCATAGCTGTTGGAATTGGATGATTTAATTTTTATTATTTTGCTTGTCAAATATTTCATTGTTAACCTGGTGTGGACAATTTATTTTATCAACTTGAAGCACTTTGAGATGTAGAATCACATGGTTAAAAATTGTTAGTCATTGAGTGTAAGTACAATACTAATTTTGATAGTCTCTTGCATATTTTTGTTAGCTGAAATAAAACCAAGAATGGGTTGTTCGCCTTGTATATAGTTATCATATATAAACAACTTTGATGCAGCAGTTGAAAATGTAGACTTGAAAGCTGTCATATTTCTTTAAAAATGAGTAGTTAATCAGGAAGTGAAAGTGAATTGTGCATCTAGGATCTGTTCTTGGTCGGAAGAAATTGTGTGAATTAATTGTGCTTGTTATTTGTGAGTCTTTGGCATAAAAACATTTGTGTTTGTACATGTATTATGAAAGTGTTCTACTGTGAGAAGGTGATTTGGGCGTCTTGCTATCTATACATCGATTTCATGCATTATCCATGTAATAAACATGTTATCCAGCCATGACATCGAGTCTAGCTTCTCTCATTGCCGAGTTGGTTTCGTGGCATGTGTGATGTTGTGGTGGATGCTATTTTAGATAAGAGAATGATCAGTGATGTACTTTTTTCTTCAACATTTGTTTTTGGTGCATGTTAAATGCAGGAATGATGGTGTGACTAGATGTAATAGGGGCCCTGCTACATTGGGAGTGTTGACTTGACTTGGTGCTTGTCTGTGTTGTGTGTGTTACTGTAACATGGGCATACCTTAGGAGTGGGATGGCCTTGGGGAGGTAGTAAACATTCTCTGCTACATGATCCACAATCATTCAGAGAGCCATGTAAGATCCTGATGTTGGTGACAGTCACATCTTGTCTCGTTATGCATAACCTGATGTATAATGGTTAAAGCAGGAATGATGGTGTGACTCGATGTCATAAGGGCCCTGCCTCTCGTGTTGTGTTTGTTACTGTAACATGGGCATACATTGGGGTGGGATTAGCCTTAGGGAGGAGTGAAAATCCCTTGGGGCGGGGGGGAGGCCCCTGGGGGGTTTCACAAAGACCCTTAGTTGAACTTAAATCTAAGTTGGACGTAAACATTACGGTAAGCCATTTGTAGCCTTGGAATAAAATATATTCTAAAGTTAAAATGCAAGTATTTGAGACTTCATACATTTTACATCAAGAACATGAAATGTCCTTGATAATAGAAAATATTAAAGGGATAGTTGAGTATTGGCCAAACTTAACTTTATTAACCAAAACCTGCACCATTACGGTGCAAACTAATAGTTATAACTCCACCATGCTCGAAAAGTATACACAATTACAAACGACAAAGTAAAGCCCCTGTTATCATTCAAAAAGAGCCGTTCGCTAGCGCGAGTGGGGGGGCAAAACGCGTTTTTGCCCCCCAAAAAGCCCCCCCCCCCCTCAAAAAAAAAAAGAAAAGAAAGAAAAAGGAAAAGAAAACATGGTATGTATCAGCCAACACTTGTTAATTATAACATTTAGAATCTAAGTTATACATCCATTTAAAGTTTTAGCTGCGCGCTTCGCGCGCAAATACCGGTCCACGTAGTTCATGTGTCGACTGTTATTGCTCTGGCTGTTTGTGTGACGTGCACCAAATTGCACTATTTCGAGTAAATAAATGCAAAATCTTCCCCGTGGGATGGGGATGCCCCCTCCCAAACCCTCCCCGTCTGGCTCTGCCCCAGCCCTCGGTCGCTTCGCTCCCTCGGGACTCATTTTTGGCTGTAAGCTATGATGTTGGATCATACAAATGTTGCATATTGTTTATGTTGTATGCATCAGAATCTGAAAAATGGTGCAATCTGATCATCAGATTGCACCATTTTAAGTATATAAATGCAAAATCTTCCCCGTGGGAGGGGGATGCCCCCTCCCAAACCCTCCCCGTCTGGCTCGGCCCCAGCCCTCTGTCGCTTCGCTCCCTCGGGGCTCATTTTTGGCTGTACGCTATGTTGTTGGATCATGTCTTCAAGCTCCCTACCATGGGAGGGGGGGGGGGGGGGGACACCGCTCAGTTACTTTGCTCCCTCGTGCTAATTAGTCGCTTTATCCTCGCAATGTCACCTCTGACTCGAAGATGGCAACCCTTTGAGCATAGCGCGGCGTAGCGTGGTCTACACAAAATTATTGGGGGGGGGGGGGGGGCCCCACCTTATGTATTTCTTTGTTTTTCAAAAAAAGTCCCCGTACTAATTTTCTATTATTTTTTCCAAATTATTGGGGGGGGGGGGGGGGGGGTGCCCTCCCCCCCCCCCCCCCCCCAGTGGCGGATCAACGCGGGGGTGGGGGGGGGGGGGGTTTAGGGGGTTTAACCCCCCCCCCCCCCTTGGGCTGCCAAGTGAAAATGTATCAGTGAAAAAAGTGAAACAAAAAGTGAAAAAAAATCATCTATATATGGGGTTCAAAATAGAGAAAATATTTCACGGCTCGTGGACGAAAGTAAAAGAAAAGTGACAAGAAATCACTTACGGGGGTTCAAAATAGCAAAAAAAAACTAGACATGAAATTCGTCATAGACGAATTAGGTGATCCGTACCCATTTGAAAATTTATCTTTTGAACCTTTCCACAACAAGTTTAAACCAATTTTATTTGGAGGAAATCTTACACAATTATCATCGTAGAGGGCAATCAACCTAAACATATATTATATATGTTGAGTCCATACAGTTATGATCAAGACTCTATGGTTTGGGCCAAGATAACAAGTAAAAAAACAGGTCTAGGCCTATTATTTTAGTAAATTTTAGTAACACACACACACACACACACACACACACACACACACACACACACACACACACACAATCACTCTAACATGTACATGTATATGTCTATACCAGGTCTATACAAATTTAAGGGAGGGTATGGGATGGTTATTACCCCCCTCCCATTTGGAGCCCGTTCGAAATTTGTGTTTAAAACATCACTCTAATTAGAAGCGTGGTTATTATTAGTATTCTTATGTATTTTTATAAAGATGTAATGTTAGAAATAGCGGGGAATTATTGTACAGGCCATTGCCTCCCCCCCCCCCCCCCCCCCACACCCCACCCAAAAAAGGGAGGGGGTATATTACCCATCCCACCCCCTCCCCCGATCTATACGCCCGTGAACTCTACCAGTCCAAACTGGAGCTAATCTATGACCATGGATCATCTTACAAGATGATCTTTTACAAGTGTCTTTATTCACGTCCGTAGGACACTATAATACAACACATAAATAATACACTTTCCAAATTGAAAGGGTTAAGGTTTCAGATACAAGTCTGCTTTTTGTCACACTGGCTCTACTGAAAACTACCTTTTCACATTGGTGATATATTCCTAATATTTTTCTACAAATATATTAACTGTATTATTTCATTACTTTCATTACAACTAAAATTCATATAGCATTTTCCATCACGAAAGCATTAATTTAGTCAGTATGCATGTCTGAAACAACCAAACAATGTATTATCGAGACAAGTATTAATCCCCACTTCGTGATATTCTGAAGCATAATAGATAATCCAATAATTATCACCACCATCATTAACACGTGTAACATAGAATCAGGAATAATCACCTTTAATGCACAGCATATTCGATCCCCACCTTTGTGATATTCTGAAACATAATAGATCATCCAATAATCATCACCACCTATCATTAACACGGTCGTGTAACATAAAATGTTCCGTCATGATATGTTAGTCAACACACACCTCTCTTAAATTGTTTACTCCATGATATGAAACACACATGCATGATATGAATGAAGAAATGAATATTGTGCTATACGTTGGTGTTTAAACATACAGTGAGAATCACAATTCCTTCCCCATTGCATTATTTCATTTCTAATAGGGATACTACGCACAAATGCTAGGGGTGAGAGACTATTTTGAGCGTTACTGGAAGGAGGGGCGTTTCATAAAATTGTATGATGTAGTATGAGGGGCGAAGACCCTAACATTGGGGAGGGTGTTCTGGTCTCGTTAATTGGCAACGCATTATATGCATAGATTTGATGTGCGCTGTATTGAGAATCAATTACTGTTTTCAACATCTAATTAAAAACGCCATAAGTTACGAAACAAAAGAAATATAACGCTTACCTGGAATTTCTTGAAATATTTGTATGCTAAATTGCAATAAAGGAAAAACAAATGTTGCCATTATTTGAGCAAATTAATAGGAACATATTATTTTTCCTCAATATCTCCACTACAACATATCAAAATTGTAGACGTATTCGAGCAGGATCGAAGGAGATAGAAGCACAACTGCCACCTTCCAAACATAATACAAAATTATGAAATCAATCAAAATTTAATTTTCGCTTTTCATGGCAATTTGATGACGTCATGATGTCCGGTTTGCGAACTTTGAATATCGCACTATACCTACAACTCATACTCTATCACGAAAACATAACGACCAAAATACTGAACATGGATTTCAAATTTATGATCAATTGAACAGGGCATGTTTTTTACCACATTTTCACATACTTTACGTATGCAGCACGCGCGGATTTCATGTGTAGCACGCGCGCATCGGCACATTTCCGGTCGGAAAGAGATAGTAATTGTTCAGAATCGTCCCAGCTACAAGATATCAAAACTTGGGACAGATTCAAGCAGAATTGACCGAGATATCGGAATCCAAACACGATATATACATAATCGCAAATGATAAAATCGTTGAAAACTGCTAATGTTAACTTCTCATGGTCATATGATTACATAATGAGGTTTGGTTGGCGATAAGGATGCATGACGTTGTATCTACAACTCATTCGTCTGCAAGGAAAAATATTTTAACAAAATTGCCGTTGATTTTAAAAATTATTATCAATTAAAAAAGGGCATATTTTGTACATATTTTGTGCATAGCAGCACTCGCGGATTTTAAAGTTTTACGCCCTCCTGTTCGAGCGTTTTGGTCGAGGAGATCTGGGAACTGTTTTTAATTTATCATAGAAAGTATTGGGAACAGTTCCAAAAAAAAAAACGGCCATTTTTTTGTTCCGTGCGCGCTACGCGTGTGAAAAAGCGGCGCGGCGCAAACGCGCACGCGCGCAAAATTTTGAAATGCTCGGAATGACCTGAAACGTATGGAAAATTGGTTCGGCCGGTTGATTTTGAGAATTTTTCAAGGATTTTTACCCTTTGACGCGCGCGTACGCGTCCGTCGTTGTCCGTACGACCTTGGGTGCCGACATTTTTATATAGCCCTTGAACTTAGCTTGCCATGTACAGAAATTTGGTGAAAATATACCATTACGTAAGAAAGATATGGGCTGTTGAAATATTTCACAAATGGCGTCTCCATGACGTCACAGGGTAGTACCTCGTCATAATCATTACCCAGGTGCACAAATTTCGGACCAAGGTCTATTATGTTCACCAGGTTTCATTATCATATCCCCAGCCACAGCCAAATTTTACAGACACGAGACACAAAAAACGTACAAAGAAAAAAAAGAAAAGTAATTGTGTTTCCACAATTGCGGTATATCTGGAGATCGTAATGACCGCGGGAAATAAAGACGGATCGTGATAGCGTTATCAAAACGATGTCGAATGAAATCGGAATGACCGCGGGAAATGACGACGGATCGTGGTAGCGTTATCAAATGATGTCGCATGATAATTTGATATGTTATGAACAAGATCTTATCGAGATCGAGCCTTGTAACATGACACGAATTATATACACAAAGCCAGAGATGATCGTGAAGTATTGTGCGATTGTGGAAACACCCCGCTGAGTAATAACAAAAGGTGATACGCTATACGTATCACCTAAAAATTGCCGTTGGACGATGCTCCGCATCGTCATTGGGTCAACCCCCCCCCCCCCCCCCCCCCCCCCCCCCCCCCTCGATAAGATCTTGTTCATAACATATCAAATTATCATGCGACATCATTTGATAACGCTACCACGATCCGTCGTCATTTCCCGCGGTCATTCCGATTTCATTCGACATCATTTTGATAACGCTATCACGATCCGTCTTTATTTCCCGCGGTCATTACGATCTCTAAATATACCGCAATTGTGGAAACACAATTATTAGGTGATACGTATAGCGTATCACCTTTTGTTATTACTCAGAGGGGTGTTTCCACAATCGCACAATACTTCACGATCATCTCTGGCTTTGTGTATATAATTCGTGTCATGTTACAAGGCTCGATCTCGATAAGATCTTGTTCATAACATATCAAATTATCATGCGACATCATTTGATAACGCTACCACGATCCGTCGTCATTTCCCGCGGTCATTCCGATTTCATTCGACATCATTTTGATAACGCTATCACGATCCGTCTTTATTTCCCGCGGTCATTACGATCTCAAAATATACCGCAATTGTGGAAACACAATTATTAGGTGATACGTACGTATACGTATCACCTTTTGTTATTACTCAGCGGGGTGTTTCCACAATCGCACAATACTTCACGATCATCTCTGGCTTTGTGTATATAATTCGTGTCATGTTACAAGGCTCGATCTCGATAAGATCTTGTTCATAACATATCAAATTATCATGCGACATCATTTGATAACGCTACCACGATCCGTCGTCATTTCCCGCGGTCATTCCGATTTCATTCGACATCATTTTGATAACGCTATCACGATCCGTCTTTATTTCCCGCGGTCATTACGATCTGCAAATATACCGCAATTGTGGAAACACAATTTTTTTTTTTTTTCTTTGTACGTTTTTTGTGTCTCGTGTCTGTAAAATTTGGCTGGGGATATGATAATGAAACCTGGTGAACATAATAGACCTTGGTCCGAAATTGTGCACCTGGGTAATGATTATGACGGTACTACCCTGTGACGTCATGGAGACGCCATTTTGTGAAATATTTCAACAGCCCATATCTTTCTTACGTAATGGTATATTTTCACCAAATTCTGTACATGGCAAGCTAAGTTCAAGGGCTATATAAAAATGTCGCACCCAAGGTCGTACGGACAACGACGGACGCGTACGCGCGCGTCAAAGGGTAAAAATCCTTGAAAAATTCTCAAATCAACCGGCGAACCAATTTTCCATACGTTTCAGGTCATTCAGAGCATTTCAAAATTTTGCGCGCGTGCGCGTTTGCGCGCGCGCTTTTTCACGCGTAGCGCGCACGGAACAAAAAAATGGCGTGTTTTTTTTTTGAAACTGTTCCCAATACTTTCTATGATAAATTAAAACAGTTTCCAGATCTCCTCGACCAAAAACGCTCGAACAGGAGGGCGTAAAACTTTAAAATCCGCGAGTGCTGCTATGCACAAAATATGTACAAAATATGCCCTTTTTAATTGATAATAATTTTTAAAATCCACGGGCAATTTTGTTTAAAATATTTTTCCTTGCAGACGAATGAGTTGTAGATACAACGTCATGCATCCTTATCGCCAACCAAACATCATTATGTAATCATATGGCCATGAGAAGTTAACATTAGCAGTTTTCAACGATTTTATCATTTGCGATTATGTATATATCGTGTTTGGATTCCGATATCTCGGTCAATTCTGCTTGAATCTGTCCCAAGTTTTGATATCTTGTAGCTGGGACGATTCTGAACAATTACTATCTCTTTCCGACCGGAAATGTGCCGATGCGCGCGTGCTACACATGAAATCCGCGCGTGCTGCCATACGTAAAATATGTGAAAATGTGGTAAAAACATGCCCTGTTCAATTAATCATAAATTTGAAAATCCATGTTCAGTATTTTGGTCGTTATGTTTTCGTGATAGAGTATGAGTTGTAGGTATAGTGCGATATTCAAAGTTCGCAAACCGGACATCATGACGTCATCAAATTGCCATGAAAAGCGAAAATTTAATTTTGATTGATTTCATAAATTTTGTATTATGTTTGGAAGGTGCTGTTGTGCTTCTATCTCCTTCGATTCCGCTCGAATACGTCTACAATTTTGATATGTTGTAGTGGAGATATTGAGGAAAAATAATATGTTCCTATTAATTTGCTCAAATAATGGTAACATTTGTTTTTCCTTTATTGCAATTTAGCATACAAATATTTCAAGAAATTCCAGGTAAGCCGTTATATTTCTTTTGTTTCGTAACTTATGGCGTTTTTAATTAAATGTTTGAAAACAGTAATTGGTTCTCCAAACAGGGCACATCAAATTGATGCATATAATGCCTTGCTAATTAACGTGACTAAGCCGCCCTCCCCAAAGTATGTGGCTTCGCCCCTATTACTACGTCATACAATTTCATATAACGCCCACCTCTTTCAGTAACGGTCAAAATAATCTCTCAACCCTAGCGTTTGCGTGTAGTAATCCCTATTAGCGCTGCAATAATGGAGAAAGGTGATTTTGACTCGACCTGTATCAACGTAATTCGATCCCTACGAACTGAAGTATATACCGCCATAACACGGCCCTCTCTTCCTACACACGAAGTGGGGATCAAGTATTGTGCCTGGAAAGTTTTTGTCTCTTCTCTGATCAACACGTTATTTTACAGGTAAGACAATATAATTTTTATCTTACATGGATAATTGAAGTTACATCGCATTTTATAATGTTAAGGTAGTTATGTTAAAGTTATATATTTATAATGAATGAGATGGACACTAGTGGAATTATGAGGGAAGAGTTTGAGAGAGATTATACTAGTTATAGTTGTATAACTTGCTGAATATTGAGAATAATCTTTGTATTGTTTATGGTAATTATCTAAGTAATAATTATATACTGGTTGATTAATAATATCTGATGTAAAAGAGAGACACAAGTTGTGAATTAATACATGTATATTATAAGTGAGTATACTGTTGCATAAAGATTTAGCATGAGGTACTGCTGTGAACAGTGAAGATTAACTTTGAATGTTCGATGTGAACGGGACTTATAATTATTTTTCTGTGTGTTCTCCTATACTTATGATTGTATTTGTGGAACCAGCCAAAGCAAAAAGCCGTGTGTATGAAAAGGGTTTAGTTATTCCAATCGCCCCTTACCGAAACTAAAATTTAGATAAACAAACGTATATCTGCATTCTGTCTCATTCACGAAATAGTTGACAAAGTGTAGTCTTATGGATCAGACCCATTTAGTATATAATTTTGTATTGTACATCGACGAAACGTACACAATGCATAGTTGACCTTAGAATAGTAATTCAAATTGTCTGGAATATAGAATAACTAGGAAGACTGGTAATTTGTGTTGTGGAAGATGATGTATTTGCTTCTCTGAGAAACCTCCCAAAAGAATAACTTTGTACAATTGCATGGTTTAAAGGTACACTTGAGTATTGGTACTTCCCGAAATGCCCCATGACACAAACTTGGTTGGTTCTAATTCAATTAGAAAGTTCCTTGAATAAAACATGTAAAATGAGAATCATTCCCTTTCAAATGTTCTCATAATTGTAAAATTTCATTTAAAAATATTTTATTTATATATTGTCTAGACAATCGATATCTTGATTTTTTTTAAATACTTAAAATGCATATATCACTTCTTAAAAAAAAAAAAAGAGGTTTTTAAATAGTTGATACTATCTTTATCTAATCATTATTTTCACACAACATCACATGCACAATTTTGCTTTCTTAGAAAGCACCCTCTTGAGTTGTAACAGCTATTTAAAAAAAAATGATAACCGGGTCTTTACTTTGTCGTTTGTTATTTTCTATACATGTCAACCATTAGACCGGCAGCCCAGAGGTCTTTTGTGCATCGAAAAGCGTACTGATTGTTGAACATGTTTGGTCAACAATAGACAATATTAAAGAAGATATTCTTAATTTTTCGGGACAAAATTGAATGACAAAAGTATTATGGAAAACTATACTATCTCATACAATGAAATTTAGATGTACATTCAACTATTTCACAATAATACCTAGAAAAAAAAACTACTTAAAAAAATTTCACTTTTACAGTCTAAGAATCAATATCTATAATATTTGGACACGGATATAAATTTTAAAAATGCAGAACATGTTGGAATAGTGTAAATGTCCATATAAAAAACAATAAAAGCAAATCTGTTATGTCATATCCCAAAGAACAAATAAAATTATAACATTTTTTTTTCTTTAGATTCTACCAACCTCTATTACAAACCATTTATTAGGTGATACGTATAGCGTATCACCTATTGTTATTACTCAGCGGGGTGTTTCCACAATCGCACAATACTTCACGATCATCTCTGGCTTTGTGTATATAATTCGTGTCATGTTACAAGGCTCGATCTCGATAAGATCTTGTTCATAACATATCAAATTATCATGCGACATCATTTGATAACGCTACCACGATCCGTCGTCATTTCCCGCGGTCATTCCGATTTCATTCGACATCATTTTGATAACGCTATCACGATCCGTCTTTATTTCCCGCGGTCATTACGATCTTCAAATATACCGCAATTGTGGAAACACAATTTTTTTTTTTTTTTTCTTTGTACGTTTTTTGTGTCTCGTGTCTGTAAAATTTGGCTGGGGATATGATAATGAAACCTGGTGAACATAATAGACCTTGGTCCGAAATTGTGCACCTGGGTAATGATTATGACGGTACTACCCTGTGACGTCATGGAGACGCCATTTTGTGAAATATTTCAACAGCCCATATCTTTCTTACGTAATGGTATATTTTCACCAAATTCTGTACATGGCAAGCTAAGTTCAAGGGCTATATAAAAATGTCGCACCCAAGGTCGTACGGACAACGACGGACGCGTACGCGCGCGTCAAAGGGTTAAAATCCTTGAAAAATTCTCATATCAACCGGCGAACCAATTTTCCATACGTTTCAGGTCATTCCGAGCATTTCAAAATTTTGCGCGCGTGCGCGTTTGCGCGCGCGCTTTTTCACGCGTAGCGCGCACGGAACAAAAAAATTGCGTTTTTTTTTGTGGAAACTGTTCCCAATACTTTCTATGATAAATTAAAACAGTTCCCAGATCTCCTCGACCAAAAACGCTCGAACAGGAGGGCGTAAAACTTTAAAATCCGCGAGTGCTGCTATGCACAAAATATGTACAAAATATGCCCTTTTTTAATTGATAATAATTTTTAAAATCCACGGGCAATTTTGTTAAAAATATTTTTCCTTGCAGACGAATGAGTTGTAGATACAACGTCATGCATCCTTATCGCCAACCAAACCTCATTATGTAATCATATGACCATGAGAAGTTAACATTAGCAGTTTTCAACGATTTTATCATTTGCGATTATGTATATATCGTGTTTGGATTCCGATATCTCGGTCAATTCTGCTTGAATCTGTCCCAAGTTTTGATATCTTGTAGCTGGGACGATTCTGAACAATTACTATCTCTTTTCGACCGGAAATGTGCCGATGCGCGCGTGCTACACATGAAATCCGCGCGTGCTGCCATACGTAAAATATGTGAAAATGTGGTAAAAACATGCCCTGTTCAATTGATCATAAATTTGAAAATCCATGTTCAGTATTTTGGTCGTTATGTTTTCGTGATAGAGTATGAGTTGTAGGTATAGTGCGATATTCAAAGTTCGCAAACCGGACATCATGACGTCATCAAATTGCCATGAAAAGCGAAAATTTAATTTTGATTGATTTCATAAATTTTGTATTATGTTTGGAAGGTGCTGTTGTGCTTCTATCTCCTTCGATTCCGCTCGAATACGTCTACAATTTTGATATGTTGTAGTGGAGATATTGAGGAAAAATAATATGTTCCTATTAATTTGCTCAAATAATGGTAACATTTGTTTTTCCTTTATTGCAATTTAGCATACAAATATTTCAAGAAATTCCAGGTAAGCCGTTATATTTCTTTTGTTTCGTAACTTATGGCGTTTTTAATTAAATGTTTGAAAACAGTAATTGGTTCTCCAAATAGGGCACATCAAATTGATGCATATAATGCCTTGCTAATTAACGTGACTAAGCCGCCCTCCCCAAAGTATGTGGCTTCGCCCCTATTACTACGTCATACAATTTCATATAACGCCCACCTCTTTCAGTAACGGTCAAAATAATCTCTCAACCCTAGCGTTTGCGTGTAGTAATCCCTATTAGCGCTGCAATAATGGAGAAAGGTGATTTTGACTCGACCTGTATCAACGTAATTCGATCCCTACGAACTGAAGTATATACCGCGATAACACGGCCCTCTCTTCCTACACACGAAGTGGGGATCAAGTATTGTGCCTGGAAAGTTGTTGTCTCTTCTCTGATCAACACGTTATTTTACAGGTAAGACAATATAATTTTTATCTTACATGGATAATTGAAGTTACATCGCATTTTATAATGTTAAGGTAGTTATGTTAAAGTTATATATTTATAATGAATGAGATGGACACTGGTGGAATTATGAGGGAAGAGTTTGAGAGAGATTATACTAGTTATAGTTGTATAACTTGCTGAATATTGAGAATAATCTTTGTATTGTTTATGGTAATTATCTAAGTAATAATTATATACTGGTTGATTAATAATATCTGATGTAAAAGAGAGACACAAGTTGTGAATTAATACATGTATATTATAAGTGAGTATACTGTTGCATAAAGATTTAGCATGAGGTACTGCTGTGAACAGTGAAGATTAACTTTGAATGTTCGATGTGAACGGGACTTATAATTATTTTTCTGTGTGTTCTCCTATACTTATGATTGTATTTGTGGAACCAGCCAAAGCATAAAGCCGTGTGTATGAAAAGGGTTTAGTTATTCCAATCGCCCCTTACCGAAACTAAAATTTAGATAAACAAACGTATATCTGCATTCTGTCTCATTCACGAAATAGTTGACAAAGTGTAGTCTTATGGATCAGACCCATTTAGTATATAATTTTGTATTGTACATCGACGAAACGTACACAATGCATAGTTGACCTTAGAATAGTAATTCAAATTGTCTGGAATATAGAATAACTAGGAAGACTGGTAATTTGTGTTGTGGAAGATGATGTATTTGCTTCTCTGAGAAACCTCCCAAAAGAATAACTTTGTACAATTGCATGGTTTAAAGGTACACTTGAGTATTGGTACTTCCCGAAATGCCCCATGACACAAACTTGGTTGGTTCTAATTCAATTAGAAAGTTCCTTGAATAAAACATGTAAAATGAGAATCATTCCCTTTCAAATGTTCTCATAATTGTAAAATTTCATTTAAAAATATTTTATTTATATATTGTCTAGACAATCGATATCTTGATTTTTTTTAAATACTTAAAATGCATATATCACTTCTTAAAAAAAAAAAAAGAGGTTTTTAAATAGTTGATACTATATTTATCTAATCATTATTTTCACACAACATCACATGCACAATTTTGCTTTCTTAGAAAGCACCCTCTTGAGTTGTAACAGCTATTTAAAAAAAAATGATAACCGGGTCTTTACTTTGTCGTTTGTTATTTTCTATACATGTCAACCATTAGACCGGCAGCCCAGAGGTCTTTTGTGCATCGAAAAGCGTACTGATTGTTGAACATGTTTGGTCAACAATAGACAATATTAAAGAAGATATTCTTAATTTTTCGGGACAAAATTGAATGACAAAAGTATTATGGAAAACTATACTATCTCATACAATGAAATTTAGATGTACATTCAACTATTTCACAATAATACCTAGAAAAAAAAACTACTTAAAAAAATTTCACTTTTACAGTCTAAGAATCAATATCTATAATATTTGGACACGGATATAAATTTTAAAAATGCAGAACATGTTGGAATAGTGTAAATGTCCATATAAAAAACAATAAAAGCAAATCTGTTATGTCATATCCCAAAAAACAAATAAAATTATAACTTTTTTTTTTCTTTAGATTCTACCAACCTCTATTACAAACCATTTATTAGGTGATACGTATAGCGTATCACCTATTGTTATTACTCAGCGGGGTGTTTCCACAATCGCACAATACTTCACGATCATCTCTGGCTTTGTGTATATAATTCGTGTCATGTTACAAGGCTCGATCTCGATAAGATCTTGTTCATAACATATCAAATTATCATGCGACATCATTTGATAACGCTACCACGATCCGTCGTCATTTCCCGCGGTCATTCCGATTTCATTCGACATCATTTTGATAACGCTATCACGATCCGTCTTTATTTCCCGCGGTCATTACGATCTTCAAATATACCGCAATTGTGGAAACACAATTTTTTTTTTTTTTTTCTTTGTACGTTTTTTGTGTCTCGTGTCTGTAAAATTTGGCTGGGGATATGATAATGAAACCTGGTGAACATAATAGACCTTGGTCCGAAATTGTGCACCTGGGTAATGATTATGACGGTACTACCCTGTGACGTCATGGAGACGCCATTTTGTGAAATATTTCAACAGCCCATATCTTTCTTACGTAATGGTATATTTTCACCAAATTCTGTACATGGCAAGCTAAGTTCAAGGGCTATATAAAAATGTCGCACCCAAGGTCGTACGGACAACGACGGACGCGTACGCGCGCGTCAAAGGGTAAAAATCCTTGAAAAATTCTCATATCAACCGGCGAACCAATTTTCCATACGTTTCAGGTCATTCCGAGCATTTCAAAATTTTGCGCGCGTGCGCGTTTGCGCGCGCGCTTTTTCACGCGTAGCGCGCACGGAACAAAAAAATTGCGTTTTTTTTTGGAAACTGTTCCCAAAATTTCTATGATAAATTAAAACAGTTTCCAGATCTCCTCGACCAAAAACGCTCGAACAGGAGGGCGTAAAACTTTAAAATCCGCGAGTGCTGCTATGCACAAAATATGTACAAAATATGCCCTTTTTTAATTGATAATAATTTTTAAAATCCACGGGCAATTTTGTTAAAAATATTTTTCCTTGCAGACGAATGAGTTGTAGATACAACGTCATGCATCCTTATCGCCAACCAAACCTCATTATGTAATCATATGACCATGAGAAGTTAACATTAGCAGTTTTCAACGATTTTATCATTTGCGATTATGTATATATCGTGTTTGGATTCCGATATCTCGGTCAATTCTGCTTGAATCTGTCCCAAGTTTTGATATCTTGTAGCTGGGACGATTCTGAACAATTACTATCTCTTTCCGACCGGAAATGTGCCGATGCGCGCGTGCTACACATGAAATCCGCGCGTGCTGCCATACGTAAAATATGTGAAAATGTGGTAAAAACATGCCCTGTTCAATTGATCATAAATTTGAAAATCCATGTTCAGTATTTTGGTCGTTATGTTTTCGTGATAGAGTATGAGTTGTAGGTATAGTGCGATATTCAAAGTTCGCAAACCGGACATCATGACGTCATCAAATTGCCATGAAAAGCGAAAATTTAATTTTGATTGATTTCATAAATTTTGTATTATGTTTGGAAGGTGCTGTTGTGCTTCTATCTCCTTCGATTCCGCTCGAATACGTCTACAATTTTGATATGTTGTAGTGGAGATATTGAGGAAAAATAATATGTTCCTATTAATTTGCTCAAATAATGGTAACATTTGTTTTTCCTTTATTGCAATTTAGCATACAAATATTTCAAGAAATTCCAGGTAAGCCGTTATATTTCTTTTGTTTCGTAACTTATGGCGTTTTTAATTAAATGTTTGAAAACAGTAATTGGTTCTCCAAATAGGGCACATCAAATTGATGCATATAATGCCTTGCTAATTAACGTGACTAAGCCGCCCTCCCCAAAGTATGTGGCTTCGCCCCTATTACTACGTCATACAATTTCATATAACGCCCACCTCTTTCAGTAACGGTCAAAATAATCTCTCAACCCTAGCGTTTGCGTGTAGTAATCCCTATTAGCGCTGCAATAATGGAGAAAGGTGATTTTGACTCGACCTGTATCAACGTAATTCGATCCCTACGAACTGAAGTATATACCGCGATAACACGGCCCTCTCTTCCTACACACGAAGTGGGGATCAAGTATTGTGCCTGGAAAGTTTTTGTCTCTTCTCTGATCAACACGTTATTTTACAGGTAAGACAATATAATTTCTATCTTACATGGATAATTGAAGTTATATCGCATTTTATAATGTTAAGGTAGTCATGTTAAAGTTATATAAATGAATGAGATGGAAACTAGTGGAATTATGAGGGAAGAGTTTGAGAGAGATTATACTAGTTATAGTTGTATAACTTGCTGAATATTGAGAATAATCTTTGTATTGTTTATGGTAATTATCTAAGTAATAATTATATACTGGTTGATTAATAATATCTGATGTAAAAGAGAGACACAAGTTGTGAATTAATACATGTATATTATAAGTGAGTATACTGTTGCATAAAGATTTAGCATGAGGTACTGCTGTGAACAGTGAAGATTAACTTTGAATGTTCGATGTGAACGTGACTTATAATTATTTTTCTGTGTGTTCTCCTATACTTATGATTGTATTTGTGGAACCAGCCGAAGCATAAAGCCGTGTGTATGAAAAGGGTTTAGTTATTCCAATCGCCCCTTACCGAAACTAAAATTTAGATAAACAAACGTATATCTGCATTCTGTCTCATTCACGAAATGGTTGACAAAGTGTAGTCTTATGGATCAGACCCATTTAGTATATAATTTTGTATTGTACATCGACGAAACGTACGCAATGCATAGTTGACCTTAGAATAGTAATTCAAATTGTCTGGAATATAGAATAACTAGGAAGACTGGTAATTTGTGTTGTGGAAGATGATGTATTTGCTTCTCTGAGAAACCTCCCAAAGGAATAACTTTGTACAATTGCATGGTTTAAAGGTACACTTGAGTATTGGTACTTCCCGAAATGCCCCATGACACAAAATTGGTTGGTTCTAATTCAATTAGAAAGTTCCTTGAATAAAACATGTAAAATGAGAATCATTCCCTTTCAAATGTTCTCATAATTGTAAAATTTCATTTAAAAATATTTTATTTATATATTGTCTAGACAATCGATATCTTTGATTTTTGTTTAAATACTTAAAATGCATATATCACTTCTTAAAAAAATAAAAAGAGGTTTTTAAATAGTTGATACTATCTTTATCTAATCATTATTTTCACACAACATCACATGCACAATTTTGCTTTCTTAGAAAGCACCCTCTTGAGTTGTAACAGCTATTAAAAAAAAATGATAACCGGGTCTTTACTTTGTCGTTTGTTATTTTCTATACATGTCAACCATTAGACCGGCAGCCCAGAGGTCTTTTGTGCATCGAAAAGCGTACTGATTGTTGAACATATTTGGTCAACAATAGACAATATTAAAGAAGATATTCTTAATTTTTCGGGACAAAATTGAATGACAAAAGTATTATGGAAAACTATACTATCTCATACAATGAAATTTAGATGTACATTCAACTATTTCACAATAATACCTAGAAAAAAGAACTACTTAAAAAATTTTCACTTTTACAGTCTAAGAATCAATATCTATAGTATTTGGACACGGATATAAATTTTAAAAATGCAGAACATGTTGGAATAGTGTAAATGTCCATATAAAAAACAATAAAAGCAAATCTGTTATGTCATATCCCAAAGAACAAATAAAATTATAACATTTTTTTTTCTTTAGAATCTACCAACCTCTATTACAAACCATTTATTTATGAATTCACATACAATCATAGACATGAATTTCAGTAATTAAATAAATAAGAATTGTGTAAACCGATCTATCACAAATAAATTGACTGTACAATACTGATATGTTTAAGAAAATGTTACATCATAAACAAAATAAGATGAAATCATCATACGTTATTTCTTGACCCACTGTGTCAATTAACATCAAAGATCAAAAAACAATTTTGATTTATCAAGCATATATGCACAGAATATAATCCATTATATAACAAAAAGTTTAACTCAGGATGTGATTTGTCCATAACAGTGTATATACCGGAGGCAAAGATCCATCTAATTTTTTTTAAAATACTAAGTCGGCCATTTGTATAGACCTTTATGGTTTCCAGATAAATGCAATAAGATGTGTATGGCATGAAAGGTGCGTGCCTTGCAATCAATATGGAGTTCGAATCTAGATACGCTCTAATATTGTGTACTTCAATAAGATACTTACTTAAGATAATTAATATGATCTTGACAATGCTTTAAAAACATCATGGGCAACACCCAGTATGATTCAAATTCACAATAGGCCTGGCAGGCGCGTCATTATCCAGCTGATTTGAATGCTCCATGGGGAGTGGAATTAAGTTCATTTCTAGCGCTTGAGTATTGATAAATTCATAAACTAAGACAAACACAACATCTACGCGGATTACAAAATGATGGTGGAATATTCGTCATATTACAGAAAAAGTTGGTTTTGTTCATAACTAGAAATGAAGATGTCCCAAGATTAACGCAACTATTGACTACACAAATCCTATAATCACGATTACAAATTTTGTAGACACCCTGTTCAGCATGATAAATGGTGCAAAACTGCCCTTTTTGTCGATATTAAATGTTGACTTCCAGATATTATAACTTTTTGTTCAGATATGGTACACACTTAAAACTTTCACATAGTATTGCTAATATAACTTGGCAGTTCTTCAACAAGTATTAATCCAACTACTAATATAATTATTGATCTACACCAAATTATGTAAATCAATAATTTTCTATTGTTGGGGGAAAATGCCTAAAATTTAAGTTTGGGACTACAACTACTAGTAACCATGTAACATATCTTGAACCCAATAATGATTATTATCAGATTATAGAAACGTCTATTGTCTTTAATATAACTGCAAAATCATGCTGATTACAGGTGTCGTTTGGTACATTTCACCAATTATCTATAACAAATCAAAACAGCTGCTTTATTGGACACCATCTTGGATTTTGAGGTGTTCACAACAAATCTTTACTGATAGACCTCTGAATAATTTTTCCTCATTAAGATTTCCTGCAAATCAAATCGGTTTAAGCTTGTTGTGGAAAGGTTCAAAAGATACATTTTCAAATGGGTACGTATCACCTAATTCGTCTATGACGAATTTCATGTCTAGTTTTTATTCTTTTTCTTTGTACGTTTTTTGTGTCTCGTGTCTGTAAAATTTGGCTGGGGATATGATAATGAAACCTGGTGAACATAATAGACCTTGGTCCGACATTGTGCACCTGGGTAATGATTATGACGGTACTACTCTGTGACGTCATGGAGACGCCATTTTGTGAAATATTTCAACAGCCCATACCTTTCTTACGTAATGGTATATTTTCACCAAATTCTGTACATGGCAAGCTAAGTTCAAGGGCTATATAAAAATGTCGCACCCAAGGTCGTACGGACAACGACGGACGCGTACGCGCGCGTCAAAGGGTAAAAATCCTTGAAAAATTCTCAAATCAACCGGCGAACCAATTTTCCATACGTTTCAGGTCATTCCGAGCATTTCAAAATTTTGCGCGCGTGCGCGTTTGCGCGCGCGCTTTTTCACGCGTAGCGCGCACGGAACAAAAAAATGGCGTTTTTTTTTTTGGAAACTGTTCCTAATACTTTCTATGATAAATTAAAACAGTTTCCAGATCTCCTCGACCAAAAACGCTTGAACAGGAGGGCGTAAAACTTTAAAATCCGCGAGTGCTGCTATGCACAAAATATGTACAAAATATGCCCTTTTTTAATTGATAATAATTTTTAAAATCCACGGGCGATTTTGTTAAAAATATTTTTCCTTGCAGACGAATGAGTTGTAGATACAACGTCATGCATCCTTATCGCCAACCAAACCTCATTATGTAATCATATGACCATGAGAAGTTAACATTAGCAGTTTTCAACGATTTTATCATTTGCGATTATGTATATATCGTGTTTGGATTCCGATATCTCGGTCAATTCTGCTTGAATCTGTCCCAAGTTTTGATATCTTGTAGCTGGGACGATTCTGAACAATTACTATCTCTTTCCGACCGGAAATGTGCCGATGCGCGCGTGCTACACATGAAATCCGCGCGTGCTGCCATATGTAAAATATGTGAAAATGTGGTAAAAACATGCCCTGTTCAATTGATCATAAATTTGAAAATCCATGTTCAGTATTTTGGTCGTTATGTTTTCGTGATAGAGTATGAGTTGTAGGTATAGTGCGATATTCAAAGTTCGCAAACCGGACATCATGACGTCATCAAATTGCCATGAAAAGCGAAAATTTAATTTTGATTGATTTCATACATTTTGTATTATGTTTGGAAGGTGCAGTTGTGCTTCTATCTCCTTCGATCCCGCTCGAATACGTCTACAATTTTGATATGTTGTAGTGGAGATATTGAGGAAAAATAATATGTTCCTATTAATTTGCTCAAATAATGGCAACATTTGTTTTTCCTTTATTGTAATTTAGCATACAAATATTTCAAGAAATTCCAGGTAAGCCGTTATATTTCTTTTGTTTCGTAACTTATGGCGTTTTTAATTAGATGTTTGAAAACAGTAATTGATTCTCAATACAGCGCACATCAAATCTATGCATATAATGCGTTGCCAATTAACGAGACCAGAACACCCTCCCCAATGTTAGGGTCTTCGCCCTCATACTACATCATACAATTTTATGAAACGCCCCTCCTTCCAGTAACGGTCAAAATAGTCTCTCACCCCTAGCATTTGTGCGTAGTATCCCTATTAGAAATGAAATAATGCATGGGGAAGGAATTGTGATTCTCACTGTATGTTTAAACACCAACGTATAGCACAATATTCATTTCTTCATTCATATCATGCATGTGTGTTTCATACCATGGAGTAAACAATTTAAGAGAGGTGTGTGTTGACTAACATATCATGACGGAACATTTTATGTTACACGACCGTGTTAATGATGGTGGTGATGATTATTGGATGATCTATTATGTTTCAGAATATCACAAAGGTTGGATCGAGTATGCTGTGCATTAAAGGTGATTATTCCTGATTCTATGTTAAAGGTGTTAATGATGGTGGTGATAATTATTGGATTATCTATTATGCTTCAGAATATCACGAAGTGGGGATTAATACTTGTCTCGATAATACATTGTTTTGTTGTTTTAGACATGCATACTGACTAAATTAATGCTTTCGTGATGGAAAATGCTATATGAATTTTAGTTGTAATGAAAGTAATGAAATATACAGTTAATATATTTGTAGAAAAATATTAGGAATATATCACCAATGTGAAAAGGTAGTTTCAGTAGAGCCAGTGTGACAAAAAGCAGACTTGTATCTGAAACCTTAACCCTTTCAATTTGGAAAGTGTATTATTTATGTGTTGTATTATAGTGTCCTACGGACGTGAATAAAGACACTTGTAAAAGATCATCTTGTAAGATGATACATGGTCATAGATTAGCTCCAGTTTGGACTGGTAGAGTTCACGGGCGTATAGATCGGGGGAGGGGGTGGGATGGGTAATATACCCCCTCCCTTTTTTGGGTGGGGGTGTGGGGGGGGGGGGGAGGCAATGGCCTGTACAATAATTCCCCGCTATTTTTAACATTACATCTTTATAAAAATACATAAGAATACTAATAATAACCACGCTTCTAATTAGAGTGATGTTTTAAACACAAATTTCGAACGGGCTCCAAATGGGAGGAGGGTAATAACCATCCCATACCCTCCCTTAAATTTGTATAGACCTGGTATAGACATATACATGTACATGTGAGAGTGATTGTGTGTGTGTGTGTGTGTGTGTGTGTGTGTGTGTTACTAAAATTTACTAAAATAATAGGCCTAGACCTGTTTTGTTACTTGTTATCTTGGGCCCAACCATAGAGTCTTGATCATAACTGTATGGACTCAACATATATAATGTATGTTTAGGTTGATTGCCCTCTACAATGATAATTGTGTAAGATTTCCTCCAAATAAAATTGGTTTAAACTTGTTGTGGAAAGGTTCAAAAGATAAATTTCAAATGGGTACGGATCACCTAATTCGTCTATGACGAATTTCATGTCTAGTTTTTCTGTGTGTTCTCCTATACTTATGATTGTATTTGTGGAACCAGCCAAAGCATAAAGCCGTGTGTATGAAAAGGGTTTAGTTATTCCAATCGCCCCTTACCGAAACTAAAATTTAGATAAACAAACGTATATCTGCATTCTGTCTCATTCACGAAATGGTTGACAAAGTGTAGTCTTATGGATCAGACCCATTTAGTATATAATTTTGTATTGTACATCGACGAAACGTACACAATGCATAGTTGACCTTAGAATAGTAATTCAAATTGTCTGGAATATAGAATAACTAGGAAGACTGGTAATTTGTGTTGTGGAAGATGATGTATTTGCTTCTCTGAGAAACCTCCCAAAAGAATAACTTTGTACAATTGCATGGTTTAAAGGTACACTTGAGTATTGGTACTTCCCGAAATGCCCCATGACACAAAATTTGTTGGTTCTAATTCAATTAGAAAGTTCCTTGAATAAAACATGTAAAATGAGAATCATTCCCTTTCAAATGTTCTCATAATTGTAAAATTTCATTTAAAAATATTTTATTTATATATTGTCTAGACAATCGATATCTTGATTTTTTTTAAAATACTTAAAATGCATATATCACTTCTTAAAAAAATAAAAAGAGGTTTTTAAATAGTTGATACTATCTTTATCTAATCATTATTTTCACACAACATCACATGCACAATTTTGCTTTCTTAGAAAGCACCCTCTTGAGTTGTAACAGCTATTTAAAAAAAAATGATAACCGGGTCTTTACTTTGTCGTTTGTTATTTTCTATACATGTCAACCATTAGACCGGCAGCCCAGAGGTCTTTTGTGCATCGAAAAGCGTACTGATTGTTGAACATATTTGGTCAACAATAGACAATATTAAAGAAGATATTCTTAATTTTTCGGGACAAAATTGAATGACAAAAGTATTATGGAAAACTATACTATCTCATACAATGAAATTTAGATGTACATTCAACTATTTCACAATAATACCTAGAAAAAAGAACTACTTAAAAATTTTTCACTTTTACAGTCTAAGAATCAATATCTATAGTATTTGGACACGGATATAAATTTAAAAAATGCAGAACATGTTGGAATAGTGTAAATGTCCATATAAAAAACAATAAAAGCAAATCTGTTATGTCATATCCCAAAGAACAAATAAAATAATAACATTTTTTTTCTTTAGAATCTATCAACCTCTATTACAAACCATTTATTTATGAATTCACATACAATCATAGACATGAATTTCAGTAATTAAATAAATAAGAATTGTGTAAACCGATCTATCACAAATAAATTGACTGTACAATACTGATATGTTTAAGAAAATGTTACATCATAAACAAAATAAGATGAAATCATCATACGTTATTTCGTGACTCACTGTGTCAATTAACATCAAAGATCAAAAAACAATTTTGATTTATCAAGCATATATGCACAGAATATAATCCATTATATAACAAAAAGTTTAACTCAGGATGTGATTTGTCCATAACAGTGTATATACCGGAGGCAAAGATCCATCTAATTTTTTTTAAAATACTAAGTCGGCCATTTGTATAGACCTTTATGGTTTCCAGATAAATGCAATAAGATGTGTATGGCATGAAAGGTGCGTGCCTTGCAATCAATATGGAGTTCGAATCTAGATACGCTCTAATATTGTGTACTTCAATAAGATACTTACTTAAGATAATTAATATGATCTTGACAATGCTTTAAAAACATCATGGGCAACACCCAGTATGATTCAAATTCACAATAGGCCTGGCAGGCGCGTCATTATCCAGCTGATTTGAATGCTCCATGGGGAGTGGAATTAAGTTCATTTCTAGCGCTTGAGTATTGATAAATTCATAAACTAAGACAAACACAACATCTACGCGGATTACAAAATGATGGTGGAATATTCGTCATATTACAGAAAAAGTTGGTTTTGTTCATAACTAGAAATGAAGATGTCCCAAGATTAACGCAACTATTGACTACACAAATCCTATAATCACGATTACAAATTTTGTAGACACCCTGTTCAGCATGATAAATGGTGCAAAACTGCCCTTTTTGTCGATATTAAATGTTGACTTCCAGATATTATAACTTTTTGTTCAGATATGGTACACACTTAAAACTTTCACATAGTATTGCTAATATAACTTGGCAGTTCTTCAACAAGTATTAATCCAACTACTAATATAATTATTGATCTACACCAAATTATGTAAATCAATAATTTTCTATTGTTGGGGGAAAATGCCTAAAATTTAAGTTTGGGACTACAACTACTAGTAACCATGTAACATATCTTGAACCCAATAATGATTATTATCAGATTATAGAAACGTCTATTGTCTTTAATATAACTGCAAAATCATGCTGATTACAGGTGTCGTTTGGTACATTTCACCAATTATCTATAACAAATCAAAACAGCTGCTTTATTGGACACCATCTTGGATTTTGAGGTGTTCACAACAAATCTTTACTGATAGACCTCTGAATAATTTTTCCTCATTAAGATTTCCTGCAAATCAAATCGGTTTAAGCTTGTTGTGGAAAGGTTCAAAAGATACATTTTCAAATGGGTACGTATCACCTAATTCGTCTATGACGAATTTCATGTCTAGTTTTTATTTTTTTTCTTTGTACGTTTTTTGTGTCTCGTGTCTGTAAAATTTGGCTGGGGATATGATAATGAAACCTGGTGAACATAATAGACCTTGGTCCGAAATTGTGCACCTGGGTAATGATTATGACGGTACTACCCTGTGACGTCATGGAGACGCCATTTTGTGAAATATTTCAACAGCCCATATCTTTCTTACGTAATGGTATATTTTCACCAAATTTTGTACATGGCAAGCTAAGTTCAAGGGCTATATAAAAATGTCGCACCCAAGGTCGTACGGACAACGACGGACGCGTACGCGCGCGTCAAAGGGTAAAAATCCTTGAAAAATGCTCAAATCATCCGGCGAACCACTTTTCCATACGTTTCAGGTCATTCCGAGCATTTCAAAATTTTGCGCGCGTGCGCGTTTGCGCGCGCGCTTTTTCACGCGTAGCGCGCACGGAACAAAAAAATGGCGTTTTTTTTTTTGGAAACTGTTCCCAATACTTTCTATGATAAATTAAAACAGTTTCCAGATCTCCTCGACCAAAAACGCTCGAACAGGAGGGCGTAAAACTTTAAAATCCGCGAGTGCTGCTATGCACAAAATATGTACAAAATATGCCCTTTTTTAATTGATAATAATTTTTAAAATCCACGGGCAATTTTGTTAAAAATATTTTTCCTTGCAGACGAATGAGTTGTAGATACAACGTCATGCATCCTTATCGCCAACCAAACCTCATTATGTAATCATATGACCATGAGAAGTTAACATTAGCAGTTTTCAACGATTTTATCATTTGCGATTATGTATATATCGTGTTTGGATTCCGATATCTCGGTCAATTCTGCTTGAATCCGTCCCAAGTTTTGATATCTTGTAGCTGGGACGATTCTGAACAATTACTATCTCTTTCCGACCGGAAATGTGCCGATGCGCGCGTGCTACACATGAAATCCGCGCGTGCTGCCATATGTAAAATATGTGAAAATGTGGTAAAAACATGCCCTGTTCAATTGATCATAAATTTGAAAATCCATGTTCAGTATTTTGGTTGTTGTGTATTCGTGACAGAGTATGAGTTGTAGATATGGTGCGATATTCAAAAATCGCCAATCGGACATCGTGACGTCATCAATTTGCCATGAAAAGCGAAAATTTAATTTTGATTGATTTCATAAATTTTGTGTTATGTTTTGAAGGTGCAGTTGTGTGTCTATCTCCTTCGATTCTGGTCGAATACGTCTACAATTTTGATATGTTGTAGCGGAGATCTGGAGGAAAAATAATATGTTCCTATTATGTTGCTCAAATAATGGAAACATTTGTTTTCCCTCTATTGCAATGTAGCATACAAATAATTCAAGATATTCCGAGTAAGCCGTTATATTTCTTTTGTTTCATAACTTATGGTGTTTTTAATTAAATCTTTGAAAACAGTAATTGGTTCTCCAAACAGGGCACATCAAATTGATGCATATAATGCCTTGCTAATTAACGTGACTAAGCCGCCCTCCCCAAAGTATGTGGCTTCGCCCCTATTACTACGTCATACAATTTCATATAACGCCCACCTCTTTCAGTAACGGTCAAAATAATCTCTCAACCCTAGCGTTTGCGTGTAGTAATCCCTGTTAGCGCTGCAATAATGGAGAAAGGTGATTTTGACTCGACCTGTATCAACGTAATTCGATCCCTACGAACTGAAGTATATACCGCGATAACACGGCCCTCTCTTCCTACACACGAAGTGGGGATCAAGTATTGTGCCTGGAAAGTTTTTGTCTCTTCTCTGATCAACACGTTATTTTACAGGTAAGACAATATAATTTCTATCTTACATGGATAATTGAAGTTATATCGCATTTTATAATGTTAAGGTAGTCATGTTAAAGTTATATATTTATAATGAATGAGATGGAAACTAGTGGAATTATGAGGGAAGAGTTTGAGAGAGATTATACTAGTTATAGTGGTATAACTTGCTGAATATTGAGAATAATCTTTGTATTGTTTATGGTAATTATCTAAGTAATAATTATATACTGGTTGATTAATAATATCTGATGTAAAAGAGAGACACAAGTTGTGAATTAATACATGTATATTATAAGTGAGTATACTGTTGCATAAAGATTTAGCATGAGGTACTGCTGTGAACAGTGAAGATTAACTTTGAATGTTCGATGTGAACGTGACTTATAATTATTTTTCTGTGTGTTCTCCTATACTTATGATTGTATTTGTGGAACCAGCCAAAGCATAAAGCCGTGTGTATGAAAAGGGTTTAGTTATTCCAATCGCCCCTTACCGAAACTAAAATTTAGATAAACAAACGTATATCTGCATTCTGTCTCATTCACGAAATGGTTGACAAAGTGTAGTCTTATGGATCAGACCCATTTAGTATATAATTTTGTATTGTACATCGACGAAACGTACACAATGCATAGTTGACCTTAGAATAGTAATTCAAATTGTCTGGAATATAGAATAACTAGGAAGACTGGTAATTTGTGTTGTGGAAGATGATGTATTTGCTTCTCTGAGAAACCTCCCAAAAGAATAACTTTGTACAATTGCATGGTTTAAAGGTACACTTGAGTATTGGTACTTCCCGAAATGCCCCATGACACAAAATTGGTTGGTTCTAATTCAATTAGAAAGTTCCTTGAATAAAACATGTAAAATTAGAATCATTCCCTTTCAAATGTTCTCATAATTGTAAAATTTCATTTAAAAATATTTTATTTATATATTGTCTAGACAATCGATATCTTGATTTTTTTTTAAATACTTAAAATGCATATATCACTTCTTAAAAAAATAAAAAGAGGTTTTTAAATAGTTGATACTATATTTATCTAATCATTATTTTCACACAACATCACATGCACAATTTTGCTTTCTTAGAAAGCACCCTCTTGAGTTGTAACAGCTATTAAAAAAAAAATGATAACCGGGTCTTTACTTTGTCGTTTGTTATTTTCTATATATGTCAACCATTAGACCGGCAGCCCAGAGGTCTTTTGTGCATCGAAAAGCGTACTGATTGTTGAACATATTTGGTCAACAATAGACAATATTAAAGAAGATATTCTTAATTTTTCGGGACAAAATTGAATGACAAAAGTATTATGGAAAACTATACTATCTCATACAATGAAATTTAGATGTACATTCAACTATTTCACAATAATACCTAGAAAAAAGAACTACTTAAAAATTTTTCACTTTTACAGTCTAAGAATCAATATCTATAGTATTTGGACACGGATATAAATTTAAAAAATGCAGAACATGTTGGAATAGTGTAAATGTCCATATAAAAAACAATAAAAGCAAATCTGTTATGTCATATCCCAAAGAACAAATAAAATTATAACCTTTTTTTTTCTTTAGAATCTACCAACCTCTATTACAAACCATTTATTTATGAATTCACATACAATCATAGACATGAATTTCAGTAATTAAATAAATAAGAATTGTGTAAACCGATCTATCACAAATAAATTGACTGTACAATACTGATATGTTTAAGAAAATGTTACATCATAAACAAAATAAGATGAAATCATCATACGTTATTTCTTGACTCACTGTGTCAATTAACATCAAAGATCAAAAAACAATTTTGATTTATCAAGCATATATGCACAGAATATAATCCATTATATAACAAAAAGTTTAACTCAGGATGTGATTTGTCCATAACAGTGTATATACCGGAGGCAAAGATCCATCTAATTTTTTTTAAAATACTAAGTCGGCCATTTGTATAGACCTTTATGGTTTCCAGATAAATGCAATAAGATGTGTATGGCATGAAAGGTGCGTGCCTTGCAATCAATATGGAGTTCGAATCTAGATACGCTCTAATATTGTGTACTTCAATAAGATACTTACTTAAGATAATTAATATGATCTTGACAATGCTTTAAAAACATCATGGGCAACACCCAGTATGATTCAAATTCACAATAGGCCTGGCAGGCGCGTCATTATCCAGCTGATTTGAATGCTCCATGGGGAGTGGAATTAAGTTCATTTCTAGCGCTTGAGTATTGATAAATTCATAAACTAAGACAAACACAACATCTACGCGGATTACAAAATGATGGTGGAATATTCGTCATATTACAGAAAAAGTTGGTTTTGTTCATAACTAGAAATGAAGATGTCCCAAGATTAACGCAACTATTGACTACACAAATCCTATAATCACGATTACAAATTTTGTAGACACCCTGTTCAGCATGATAAATGGTGCAAAACTGCCCTTTTTGTCGATATTAAATGTTGACTTCCAGATATTATAACTTTTTGTTCAGATATGGTACACACTTAAAACTTTCACATAGTATTGCTAATATAACTTGGCAGTTCTTCAAAAAGTATTAATCCAACTACTAATATAATTATTGATCTACACCAAATTATGTAAATCAATAATTTTCTATTGTTGGGGGAAAATGCCTAAAATTTAAGTTTGGGACTACAACTACTAGTAACCATGTAACATATCTTGAACCCAATAATGATTATTATCAGATTATAGAAACGTCTATTGTCTTTAATATTACTGCAAAATCATGCTGATTACAGGTGTCGTTTGGTACATTTCACCAATTATCTATAACAAATCAAAACAGCTGCTTTATTGGACACCATCTTGGATTTTGAGGTGTTCACAACAAATCTTTACTGATAGACCTCTGAATAATTTTTCCTCATTAAGGTTTCCTGCAAATCAAATCGGTTTAAGCTTGTTGTGGAAAGGTTCAAAAGATACATTTTCAAATGGGTACGTATCACCTAATTCGTCTATGACGAATTTCATGTCTAGTTTTTATTTTTTTTCTTTGTACGTTTTTTGTGTCTCGTGTCTGTAAAATTTGGCTGGGGATATGATAATGAAACCTGGTGAACATAATAGACCTTGGTCCGACATTGTGCACCTGGGTAATGATTATGACGGTACTACCCTGTGACGTCATGGAGACGCCATTTTGTGAAATATTTCAACAGCCCATATCTTTCTTACGTAATGGTATATTTTCACCAAATTCTGTACATGGCAAGCTAAGTTCAAGGGCTATATAAAAATGTCGCACCCAAGGTCGTACGGACAACGACGGACGCGTACGCGCGCGTCAAAGGGTAAAAATCCTTGAAAAATTCTCAAATCAACCGGCGAACCAATTTTCCATACGTTTCAGGTCATTCCGAGCATTTCAAAATTTTGCGCGCGTGCGCGTTTGCGCGCGCGCTTTTTCACGCGTAGCGCGCACGGAACAAAAAAATGGCGTGTTTTTTTTTGGAAACTGTTCCCAATACTTTCTATGATAAATTAAAACAGTTTCCAGATCTCCTCGACCAAAAACGCTCGAACAGGAGGGCGTAAAACTTTAAAATCCGCGAGTGCTGCTATGCACAAAATATGTACAAAATATGCCCTTTTTTAATTGATAATAATTTTTAAAATCCACGGGCAATTTTGTTAAAAATATTTTTCCTTGCAGACGAATGAGTTGTAGATACAACGTCATGCATCCTTATCGCCAACCAAACCTCATTATGTAATCATATGACCATGAGAAGTTAACATTAGCAGTTTTCAACGATTTTATCATTTGCGATTATGTATATATCGTGTTTGGATTCCGATATCTCGGTCAATTCTGCTTGAATCTGTCCCAAGTTTTGATATCTTGTAGCTGGGACGATTCTGAACAATTACTATCTCTTTCCGACCGGACATGTGTCGATGCGCGCGTGCTACACATGAAATCCGCGCGTGCTGCCATATGTAAAATATGTGAAAATGTGGTAAAAACATGCCCTGTTCAATTGATCATAAATTTGAAAATCCATGTTCAGTATTTTGGTCGTTATGTTTTCGTGATAGAGTATGAGTTGTAGGTATAGTGCGATATTCAAAGTTCGCAAACCGGACATCATGACGTCATCAAATTGCCATGAAAAGCGAAAATTTAATTTTGATTGATTTCATAAATTTTGTATTATGTTTGGAAGGTGCAGTTGTGCTTCTATCTCCTTCGATCCCGCTCGAATACGTCTACAATTTTGATATGTTGTAGTGGAGATATTGAGGAAAAATAATATGTTCCTATTAATTTGCTCAAATAATGGCAACATTTGTTTTTCCTTTATTGCAATTTAGCATACAAATATTTCAAGAAATTCCAGGTAAGCCGTTATATTTCTTTTGTTTCGTAACTTATGACGTTTTTAATTAGATGTTTGAAAACAGTAATTGATTCTCAATACAGCGCACATCAAATCTATGCATATAATGCGTTGCCAATTAACGAGACCAGAACACCCTCCCCAATGTTAGGGTCTTCGCCCTCATACTACATCATACAATTTTATGAAACGCCCCTCCTTCCAGTAACGGTCAAAATAGTCTCTCACCCCTAGCATTTGTGCGTAGTATCCCTATTAGAAATGAAATAATGCATGGGGAAGGAATTGTGATTCTCACTGTATGTTTAAACACCAACGTATAGCACAATATTCATTAGGTGATACGTATATATACGTATCACCTATTGTTATTACTCAGCGGGGTGTTTCCACAATCGCACAATACTTCACGATCATCTCTGGCTTTGTGTATATAATTCGTGTCATGTTACAAGGCTCGATCTCGATAAGATCTTGTTCATAACATATCAAATTATCATGCGACATCATTTGATAACGCTACCACGATCCGTCGTCATTTCCCGCGGTCATTCCGATTTCATTCGACATCATTTTGATAACGCTATCACGATCCGTCTTTATTTCCCGCGGTCATTACGATCTCCAAATATACCGCAATTGTGGAAACACAATTATTAGGTGATACGTATAGCGTATCACGTATTGTTATTACTCAGCGGGGTGTTTCCACAATCGCACAATACTTCACGATCATCTCTGGCTTTGTGTATATAACTCGTGTCATGTTACAAGGCTCGATCTCGATAAGATCTTGTTCATAACATATCATATTATCATGCGACATCATTTGATAACGCTACCACGATCCGTCGTCATTTCCCGCGGTCATTCCGATTTCATTCGACATCATTTTGATAACGCTATCACGATCCGTCTTTATTTCCCGCGGTCATTACGATCTCTAAATATACCGCAATTGTGGAAACACAATTATTTTTATTCTTTTTCTTTGTACGTTTTTTGTGTCTCGTGTCTGTAAAATTTGGCTGGGGATATGATAATGAAACCTGGTGAACATAATAGACCTTGGTCCGACATTGTGCACCTGGGTAATGATTATGACGGTACTACTCTGTGACGTCATGGAGACGCCATTTTGTGAAATATTTCAACAGCCCATACCTTTCTTACGTAATGGTATATTTTCACCAAATTCTGTACATGGCAAGCTAAGTTCAAGGGCTATATAAAAATGTCGCACCCAAGGTCGTACGGACAACGACGGACGCGTACGCGCGCGTCAAAGGGTAAAAATCCTTGAAAAATTCTCAAATCAACCGGCGAACCAATTTTCCATACGTTTCAGGTCATTCCGAGCATTTCAAAATTTTGCGCGCGTGCGCGTTTGCGCGCGCGCTTTTTCACGCGTAGCGCGCACGGAACAAAAAAATGGCGTTTTTTTTTTTGGAAACTGTTCCTAATACTTTCTATGATAAATTAAAACAGTTTCCAGATCTCCTCGACCAAAAACGCTCGAACAGGAGGGCGTAAAACTTTAAAATCCGCGAGTGCTGCTATGCACAAAATATGTACAAAATATGCCCTTTTTTAATTGATAATAATTTTTAAAATCCACGGGCGATTTTGTTAAAAATATTTTTCCTTGCAGACGAATGAGTTGTAGATACAACGTCATGCATCCTTATCGCCAACCAAACCTCATTATGTAATCATATGACCATGAGAAGTTAACATTAGCAGTTTTCAACGATTTTATCATTTGCGATTATGTATATATCGTGTTTGGATTCCGATATCTCGGTCAATTCTGCTTGAATCTGTCCCAAGTTTTGATATCTTGTAGCTGGGACGATCCTGAACAATTACTATCTCTTTCCGACCGGAAATGTGCCGATGCGCGCGTGCTACACATGAAATCCGCGCGTGCTGCCATATGTAAAATATGTGAAAATGTGGTAAAAACATGCCCTGTTCAATTGATCATAAATTTGAAAATCCATGTTCAGTATTTTGGTTGTTGTGTATTCGTGACAGAGTATGAGTTGTAGATATGGTGCGATATTCAAAAATCGCCAATCGGACATCGTGACGTCATCAATTTGCCATGAAAAGCGAAAATTAAATTTTGATTGATTTCATAAATTTTGTGTTATGTTTTGAAGGTGCAGTTGTGCTTCTATCTCCTTCGATTCTGGTCGAATACGTCTACAATTTTGATATGCTGTAGCGGAGATCTGGAGGAAAAATAATGTGTTCCTATTATGTTGCTCAAATAATGGAAACATTTGTTTTCCCTCTATTGCAATGTAGCATACAAATAATTCAAGATATTCCCAGTAAGCCGTTATAAATCTTTTGTTTCATAACTTATGGCGTTTTTAATTAGATGTTTGAAAACAGTAATTGATTCTCAATACAGCGCACATCAAATTTATGCATATAATGCGTTGCCAATTAACGAGACCAGAACACCCTCCCCAATGTTAGGGTCTTCACCCTCATACTACATCATACAATTTTATGAAACGCCCCTCCTTCCAGTAACGGTCAAAATAGTCTCTCACCCCTAGCATTTGTGCGTATTATCCCTATTAGAAATGAAATAATGCATGGGGAAGGAATTGTGATTCTCACTGTATGTTTAAACACCAACGTATAGCACAATATTCCTTTCTCCATTCATATCATGCTTGTGTGTTTCATACCATGGAGTAAACAATTTAAGAGAGGTGTGTGTTGACTAACATATCATGACGGAACATTCTGTGTTACACGACCGTGTTAATGATGGTGATGATTATTGGATGATCTATTATGTTTCAGAATATCACAAAGGTGGGATCGAGTATGCTGTGCATTAAAGGTGATTATTCCTGATTCTATGTTACACGTGTTAATGATGGTGGTGATAATTATTGGATTATCTATTATGCTTCAGAATATCACGAAGTGGGGATTAATACTTGTCTCGATAATACATTGTTTTGTTGTTTTAGACATGCATACTGACTAAATTAATGCTTTCGTGATGGAAAATGCTATATGAATTTTAGTTGTAATGAGAGTAATGAAATATACAGTTAATATATTTGTAGAAAAATATTAGGAATATATCACCAATGTGAAAAGGTAGCTTCAGTAGAGCCAGTGTGACAAAAAGCAGACTTGTATCTGAAACCTTAACCCTTTCAATTTGGAAAGTGTATTATTTATGTGTTGTATTATAGTGTCCTATATACGGACGTGAATAAAGACACTTGTAAAAGATCATCTTGTAAGATGATACATGGTCATAGATTAGCTCCAGTTTGGACTGGTAGAGTTCACGGGCGTATATCGGGGGAGGGGGTGGGATGGGTAATATACCCCCTTCCTTTTTTGGGTGGGGGTGTGGGGGGGGGGGGGGGGGGAGGCAATGGCCTGTACAATAATTCCCCGCTATTTTTAACATTACATCTTTATATAAATACATAAGAATACTAATAATAACCACGCTTCTAATTAGAGTGATGTTTTAAACACAAATTTCGAACGGGCTCCAAATGGGAGGGGGGTAATAACCATCCCATACCCTCCCTTAAATTTGTATAGACCTGGTATAGACATATACATGTACATGTGAGAGTGATTGTGTGTGTGTGTGTGTGTGTGTGTGTGCGTGTGTGTGTGTGTGTGTGCGTGTGTGTGTGTGTGTGTGTGTGTGTGTGTGTGTGTGTGTGCATAGAGGGGAAATGGTGAGAGGAGAGCTGTGCTTATTCCTCAAACCTGTTAATTCTCTATACTGGAGTGCTCAATTCCCATCCATTTTCACACTATTAAGATTCAATTTCATCCTAAAAAAAAGAATGTGCCAATGCTAACTTCAATTTTGTCTATTGTTAAAGAGATAGTTGAGTTTTGGTAGAGAGGGCGCTACATATAATAATTTTTCTGAGATAATAACAAACTGAGTGTCAAATTTGAAAGAGCATACTATTTTAGTGACAGAATAAACTTTATTTGATAAAAATCGGTTCAGAAACGACTGAAATATCCATAAATATAACAATTTGTAATGAACCTGGGGCCCCAGGTTTGGATCATACAGTTAAAGGTCAAGGTCACAAGATTCATTATATATGTATATCCCAATATAGCTCATAATTGTTATAGCTCAAGATCTGGTTAATGAATTACCATCAAAATAGAGTTTACAGTATTAATTCAATACATGTTAATTTTGGATTGATATAAAAATTGCGTGATAGTGGAAACAAAAATACATCTAATTTTTTAAAATACTAAATCAACCATTTGTATAGACCTTTATAATTTCCAGCTACATGTAATAAGATGTTCAGGGCATGAAGGGTACATGCCTTGCAATCAATATGGAGTTCGAACCTAGATAAACTCTGCACATGTGTCCCACATAATATTGTGTACTTCAATAAGACCCTTATTTAAGATAATTAATATGATCTTCACAATAACAAGACAAAACAACTGCTTTTTTGGACGCCATCTTGGATTGCAAATCCTGAGAGATAGACCTCTGAATAATTTTTCCTCATTAAGATTTCCTCCAAATAAAATTGGTTTAAACTTGTTGTGGAAAGGTTCAAAAGATAAATTTTCAAATGGGTACGGATCACCTAATTCGTCTATGACGAATTTCATGTCTAGTTTCTTCATTCATATCATGCATGTGTGTTTCATACCATGGAGTAAACAATTTAAGAGAGGTGTGTGTTGACTAACATATCATGACGGAACATTTTATGTTACACGACCGTGTTAATGATGGTGGTGATGATTATTGGATGATCTATTATGTTTCAGAATATCACAAAGGTGGGATCGAGTATGCTGTGCATTAAAGGTGATTATTCCTGATTCTATGTTACACGTGTTAATGATGGTGGTGATAATTATTGGATTATCTATTATGCTTCAGAATATCACGAAGTGGGGATTAATACTTGTCTCGATAATACATTGTTTTGTTGTTTTAGACATGCATACTGACTAAATTAATGCTTTCGTGATGGAAAATGCTATATGAATTTTAGTTGTAATGAAAGTAATGAAATATACAGTTAATATATTTGTAGAAAAATATTAGGAATATATCACCAATGTGAAAAGGTAGTTTCAGTAGAGCCAGTGTGACAAACAGCAGACTTGTATCTGAAACCTTAACCCTTTCAATTTGGAAAGTGTATTATTTATGTGTTGTATTATAGTGTCCTACGGACGTGAATAAAGACACTTGTAAAAGATCATCTTGTAAGATGATACATGGTCATAGATTAGCTCCAGTTTGGACTGGTAGAGTTCACGGGCGTATAGATCGGGGAGGGGGTGGGATGGGTAATATACCCCCTCCCTTTTTTGGGTGGGGGGTGTGGGGGGGGGGGGGGGGGAGGCAATGGCCTGTACAATAATTCCCCGCTATTTTTAACATTACATCTTTATAAAAATACATAAGAATACTAATAATAACCACGCTTCTAATTAGAGTGATGTTTTAAACACAAATTTCGAACGGGCTCCAAATGGGAGGAGGGTAATAACCATCCCATACCCTCCCTTAAATTTGTATAGACCTGGTATAGACATATACATGTACATGTGAGAGTGATTGTGTGTGTGTGTGTGTGTGTGTGTGTGTGTGTGTGTGTGTGTGTGTGTGCGTTACTAAAATTTACTAAAATAATAGGCCTAGACCTGTTTTGTTACTTGTTATCTTGGGCCCAACCATAGAGTCTTGATCATAACTGTATGGACTCAACATATATAATGTATGTTTAGGTTGATTGCCCTCTACAATGATAATTGTGTAAGATTTCCTCCAAATAAAATTGGTTTAAACTTGTTGTGGAAAGGTGCAAAAGATAAATTTTCAAATGGGTACGGATCACCTAATTCGTCTATGACGAATTTCATGTCTAGTTTTTTTTAGAAATTACTACATATAATCCGTTAAATATCCGTAATAAATTGCATTTAGTAACTTACGATTTGATAGCTAGGGATGAACAAGCGCGCTAAAATAAACTTTCACAGTTTCATCCCTTATAAACACACATTTTGTTTTCTTAATTGCATTAGTCAAAAAGCTTCTGGGTGCTTAGCCCCGTGAACCCGGTCCATGTACCCATTATTTCAGGACTTCTCGCCATGCCCACTAAAATAAGCTATGAATATATTCATACCCGACTGCAGGTACCCCGGTAAGGGCCCAAATGTGAATGCCCTTTTACCCTAACCCATTCAGGTCGTTGCACCATCAACCCGCTCGTAATTTTCGCTAAAAAAAACTTATGAAAAGATTGATTTAGCATCTTTTATAAATTATATAAGACATCTTGACAGTTCTAAATTGAAAAAAAAAAATGTTGTCGCACTTTAATACTCATCATCTTCGTCATCATTATTATGTGCTCTATCTTGTGCATCATAATAGTTCCACTTCTGCCATGTCTTCACTTAAAATGTGGGGTGCCCCAGGCATCTGGTCATACACTTTTTAAAATTTATATTAATGATTTGCCTAGATCATCAGACTACTTTAATTTTAAACTTTTTGCTGATGACTCTAATATTTTTCATACTTTTTTACCTAATCAAGCAGATATAAATTCATTGGAAATAACTGATAACTTGAAACACATTGGTCAGTGGTGTGATGCAAATAGATTACTAAAGATTGATTATATAAAGAAAACTAATTGTATGATTATTAAACCAAAGAGGAAAGAGTGTCGTATTGTTGGAGTTGTGACAATTAAAAATGAGTTATTGAATGAAGTACAGGTATCTTTTTTTTGGAATGAACATATGCATAATTTATGCTCTATATTCGTAGGAAAGTAGGAATTATGCATAGACTAAGATACTTTGTTCGAAACAAGTCCTTGTATTATCATATTATTCGTTTATCAATACCTAATAATACTCTAACGCGACGAGGGGGGTCGCGCGTGCATTACCAATGGCAATTTCTAAAAATGCATCTCCTCTTTTCCCGGCGCTCCTCGATCGTCGCGACCCGGACCCGTCGACGGGCCCGGTCTCGGAGCTCCGGACTGTCGCATTCCCGACTCCCGGCGCGGTCGGGATCGACGTCCAGATGGCCCCGAAGTTCGTCTAATTTATTCATTATTCATGACGCTCATGACGCCGCGAGCCCACCATCGATTTTATAGAGTCGCGTGGATAAGGACTAGCTATCATTCGCGCGCGACTGAGCCCTGCTTTCCGACGAGCGAGTTCCCTTCGAGGGATTTGTAGATATCGGGCCTATGAATATTCAAAAGGAATGGTCTTGGACCCTTCTATCAGAGACTTTATTTACACAGCTAATTGGTCTTGCGGTAAATTTATACACTGAATCGCGCTCATAAAATTGCATGGATAAGGACCAACCTATGCCTTGGCGTGTCGTTAATGGCGAGCGCATTCCTTTCGAGCGATTAGTATCCGTGGCTCATAAAAAGATTTGGAACAGGGGGGAGAGGGCCTATTTACACAGCGTATAAGTCTGCGATAAGCTTCAGGGCTAGGGCCCGCCGCAGAAATACTTTATTTACATAGCGATTAAGTCTCCGGTGGGTTTTTCCAAATGGTATAGGGAAAAGACATTTTGTACACGAAGCTGTGTCTATTAATTTTAGTTGCTTTCGGGGATTTTCATACGAATTCGGTGTATTGGTATAGAACAGCAAACTCAAGCATAATCTTGCAAGAGTAGTCAATAATAATCAATGCATTTAGAAACTCTCGGCTTCAGAGAAATGGGAACGGTTCATTAGCACTGTGTGAGCCTAACAGTACAGGCAACTTGCTGGAATACTCCCTTCGAAGGTGGAAAATGTGCATTCCTTTTGATTTATAAACAAAACAAAATAAGGCTGACAGGATAAAGAAATGTTTAGAGTTTTCTCCGGGAGCTGGTGTTACTCAAGAAATGACGCAATTTATAATATCTTTACAATATTCATTAACTTAAAAAAGAGGAAAAAGATGGGTTTTGAGTATCAAATTGTTCATGCTCATATTTAATTGAATTAAAACAAATCTGTTCTGATAACTGTCATTCTGCGATAAGATTTTCGAGGCCGAGACCAATTAAGACAACGGGGATGTTGGTGATAAGCAGGGGCGCCGGGGGATGTGGGGGGGGGGGTGGGTGGGGCGGGGGATGTTACTGTTTTCCACCGTGGGCGGGGGGGGGGGGGGGTATCGCCCAAAATAGGGGAGGGGTATCTTGCTCAAATTACGGGTGTGTGTGCGGGGGGGGGGGGGGGGAGATAACATAACGGGCGGGAAGCAGGGAGGCGGGGGGGGGGGGGCGGGGTAACTGTTTTCCGAGGCTTTCTATTATGCGGGGAACGGGGGTATCCATCACCAATAATAGGAGGGTGCTTAATTATCGGCCGAAATTGGGTGGAGCCGGTTCCACCGTTTCACGGGTGTATTGTGTAAGTGGGGAATGGGGGGGGGGGGGGGGGGGGGGGGTGTTCCATCCCATATAATTGTATCAAAATGGTTTAAACTACAGTTTGATAGAATAAACATCAACAAATTAGCTATAATTACGTGTATAAATCTAGGGATAGGTTCAGTATTAGTATCATTGTTATAATGTGGTTATATAACTGATTATAATATGTTTGGTTTTATTTTGTTGTAAGGAACTGTTGATACAATACAACGCATGGTTTTGATTATTCTTAATCTTCTGAATTATTTCCAATACCGTGTGCATAAGTGATGATTTTCACGGGGTGATTGCGGACCCATTTTGATTTATAATGCAGCCAAAAACTAAACAAAAGAGGTTCACAGGATAAAGAATGATACAAATTTTCCCCGGGAGCTAATTGCTCCTCAAGAAATTACGCAATTTATATCTGTATGATATTCAAGCACTTGAAAAAAGGGTGAGGTCTCGAATTATCAAATTATACAAGTATCCAAACGGATATGTGTTATGATAAAACTGTTTTGCGACACGATAATAGGGGAGAGGTTTATTCCCCCTCCCCCCGTCCCCTCCCCCCCCCCCCAAAAAAAAATAAATAATAATAATAATTAATTAATTAATTTTAAAAAGGGGGGAGATAAGCGTTCGCAGGTTTTTATTATGTAACAGCTTAAAATATACCAGTTTTAAAAAAATACACAATGATCTCTTCATTGTACCAATACTTCATTTGGAGATCGTCGTGCAGTTTGTGATACAAGCTCAATATTTGACACAGAGACCAAAAATGTGTCACAATTTCATTTTGCGATACAAGCAACGAAATAACCATAAATATAGCTTTAAAGGACAAGTAACACCTCGAAAAAGCAAAATGGCTGCCGCAGCAAAGAGCGCCCGTTTAACGGGCGCCAACAGCTATCTACATATATTAATACTCTAACGCGACGAGGGGGTCGCCCGTGCTTTGCCAATGGGCGATTTCTCCAACGCATCTCCTCTTTCCCCGGCGCTCCTCGATCGCCGGGACCCGGACCCGTCGACGGGCCCGGTCTCGGAGCTCCGGACTGTCGCATTCCCGGCTCCCGGCGCGGTCGGGATCGACGTCCAGATGGCCCCGAAGTTCCTCTAATTTATTCATTATTCATGACGCGCGAGTCCCCATCGATTTGATAGAGTCGCCTGGATAAGTACTAGCCATCATTCCCGCGCGACCGAGCTTCTCTTTTCGTTGAGCGCCACCCTTTCGCCGGATTTGTAGATATCGGGCTTATGAATAATCATGAGGTAGGGTATCGGACGCTCTCGCCAAGGCTGTATTGACACAGTTAATTGGTCTTGTGGTCACTTTATACACTGAATCGAGCTCATGAAATCGCGTGGATAAGACCAACCTATGCCTTGGCGTGTCGTTAACAGCGAGCGCATTCCTTTCGAGCGATTAGTATCTGTGGCTCATTTAGAACGGGGAAACTGTATTTACACAGCTAATTGGTTTGCGGTGACTTGCAACACTGAATTGCGCTCATTGAATCGCGTGGATAAGGACGACCTATGCCTTGGCGTGCAAAGGAGCTACATTTACAGCGAGCGGTTCCAATCGATGCATTGTTATATATGTGGCTTACGATAATCTTCAGGACCGCGAGAGGTGCTCCGCAGAATGAGTTTATTTACATAGCGATTAGGAGTCTCTGGCAGGCTTCGACACTGAATTGATAACGCGTGGATACTGATTACCCATTTAACCACGAAGCCGCTCGCTACACTCTTTACTTGATAAATTAGATAGCGTGGCAAATCCGGGGATATTGTTTGGTCGATGGTGAAACAAGATTAGTCTCCGGCGGGTTTCGACGTTGAATTGATAACGCCTGGATATGAAGTACCCATTTCACATCGGAGCAGCTCGCTATAATCTAATTGACTTGATACGTGAGATAGCATGGCAAATCTATAAGGATATTTGTTTGGTCTATATGGTTAAGCGAGATCTTCCAAATAGTATAAAGGGGAAAAGATATTTTGTACACCGCGTGCATCTGTGGTGTATCTAAATGATTATTCACGGGGTGACTTTGTATTCCTTTTGATTTGTTGACAGGATAAGGAAATGTTTAGAGTTTTCTCTGGGAGCATGCTACTAAGAAATCACGCAATTTATAATATCTTAACAATATTCACGAACTTAAAAAAACAGGAAGAAGATGTGGTTTTGAGTAGCAAATTATTATTATCATTTTAATTTGGTTATATAACTGATTGTTGTACAATACAATATTGTTGTGACCATTTACATCTCATACCGCATGCATCAGTGGCGTATATAAATGATTATTCACGGGGTGACTTTGTATTCCTTTTGATTTATAAACAAAGCAAAAAAAGGTTGACAGGAAAAAGAAATGTTTAGAATTTTCTCCGGGAGCATGCTACTAAGAAATGACGCAATATTCACAAACTTAAAAAAAAAAAACAGGAAGAAGATGTGGTTTTGAGTAGCAAATTATACATGTTACATATTTTATTGAATTCAAACAATTCTGTTCTGCATGATAACCGTCGTTCTGCGACAAGATTTTCGAGGCCGGGGCAAAGACAATTGGTTAATGTTCGTACAACGAGGGTGGTGGTGATGGGCATGGGCGCCGGGGGATGTGGGGCCTTTGTGGGGGTGGGAGGATATTACTGTTTTCCCCCGTTGACGGGGGGAGGGAGGGGGGCGGCAACGCCCAAAACAGGGGAGGGGATCCTTGCCCAAAATACAGGTGTGTGGGAGTGGGGGAGGGGGGGGGGGAGGAGAAAACTTTACGCAGTTTTTATTGTACAATCGGGATGTTATGAGGAGGAGGGATTACTCTACAAAATTCATCGTTGACCAGGAACACTTGATGGGGGCGGGGGGGGGGGGGGGGGGGGGGAGGTGGGGTTACTGTTTTCCGAGGCTTTTTATTAGGCGGGGAATGGGGGTATCCATCACCAACAGTTAGATGGTGCTTATCGCCCAAAGGGTAGGTGGAGGGGATCACCGTTTCGCGGGAGTATTGTGTAAGTGGGGAATGGGGGGGGGGGGGGGGGGGCGTAGGGGAGCGGGATTGGGGGAGCGGGATTGGGGGGGGGGGTGGTTCAGTGCCTAAAATAGCATCAAAATAATTTAATCTATAGTTTGATAGAATAATCAGCAACCAAATAGATATAAGTACGTGTATAAATATAACTGATTATAATATGTTTGGTATTATTTTGTTGTAAGGAACGGGTGCTACAATACAACAATGTTTTGATTATTCTTAATCTTCTGAATTATTTCCAATACCGTGTGCATTAGTGAATGTACCTTAATGATTTTCACGGGGTGATCGCACCCATTTTGATTTATAAAGCAGCAAAAAACGAAACAAAACACACAGGATAAGGAAATGATAACAATTTTCCCCGGAATTACGCAATTTATATCTGTATGATATTCAAGCACTTGAAAAAAGGTGGGGTCTCGAATTATCAAAGTATACATGTATCCAAACAGATCTGTTGTGTTAAAACTTTTTTGCGACACGATGTTCGGGGTAGAGACCAAGACAATTGGTTATTTGTGTACATTAGGAGGCGGCATTGATGGGCGGGGTGGGGAGGGAGCTGGGGGATGTAGCCGTTTTCCACAGGTGCGTGTGTGTGTGTGTGGGGGGGGGGGGGGGGGGGAGGGGGTCCATCGCCCAATATAATGGAGAGGTTTTCCCCTCCACCCCACCCCCCAAAAAAAATAAAAAAAATAAAAATAAATAAATAAATAAATTAAATAATAATAATAATAAATACAAAAATAAATAAAAATAGGGGGGAGATAACCGTTCGCAGGTTTTTATTATGTAACAGCTCAAAATATAGAAGTTTGAAAGAATACAAAATGATCTCTTCAATGGGTGATTTCAAGTATGGTGTTTAAGGCCGGTGTTAGTGTTTATTACACACAAACACCAGTTTGATAAACACTAACACCAGCCCTAAACACCATACTTGAAATCACCCATTGTACCAATACTTCATTTGGAGATCGTCGTGCAGTTTGCGATACAAGCGCAATATTTGGCGTAGAGACCAATAATGCGTCACGATCTGTTCATTTTTTGATACAAGCAACGAAATAACCAAAAATATAGCTTTAAAGGACAAGTAACACCTCGACAAAAATAAAATGGCTGCCGCAGCAAAGAGCGCCCGTTTAACGGGCGCCAACAGCTAGTCTATTATATTAATACGGTAAGCTTCAACCCCCCAAATGCCTCCCACTCGAGATATCGTCACCCCGAGAATTCGGCGACTCCCCGACCGTCGGGATCGAAGGATATACGTTTTGCGGAGGACAATAAGGTATTCCCGAGTCGCTCCCGCCCCGTGGTCGTCCTCCAGATCGAAGAAAAGGGAAAGTCAGCAATGCGGTTGCTAAAGTTAAGGCGCCGAGCAATGACTACCGATTTACCGCCGCAACTTTGTTTGACGAATATAAAACGGAGTTTAAAAAGCAAGATATATATTACGAAACAATTCAAAGTTTACGAGTTGCAAAACTGTCCAGTTTTGGATAAATATAAATTATTATTATCACGCAAATGGTCCATATGATCCGTAAGTTTGAAATTGACAACGCACTGTAACGACAACGAGTGTAATAGTAGCTTAGTTCAATAGTTTCGTCATCGTTGTTTTGCGTGTGTTATTCGCGAGCCCACATGCTTTGTACACAGCTGAGCGAGCGAGCTAATCCTTTTGTACACGGTGCAATTGTGCATTGAAGTGAATATAGAATGGGGGGAACAATGGTTGAGGGGAGTTTCTTTCGTATTTATACATTGACCAGGGCATCGGCTAATCTTGCTAAAATCGCTCCATGATATAATGTGCAGTATCGCCACCCTGTGGCAAGATGTGTTACAACCACCATCTCGCAATTCGCTCAGGATTGATAATACAAAATGATTATAAAGAGTGTCATTTTATTAAATGCATGAAGAGACAGCTGTAAGCGTTCCCTCCATCGCAATATATCCCCGGGTTTCACATTATGATAAACGTATAACAAGGGATGATACTGAAATTGGAAATCAAACTTTTAGGACAAAATCCTGCAGATTTGGAAAAGGGGAAAAGGCGATCACCCCCCCCCCCCCCCCTACCTGCCTACTAACTTCGCAACAAAAAAATAAAACAACGAAAACGCATCAAGCGCATGTGTTTGTATTTGATAAGTTTGTCATGCATACAATTTCATCGTATTTTCATTATTATAATTATTTGTAACATTTAAACAGAGTGTACCGGGGATATCCGATGGGTCGGGTTTATCATGTTCACTGAAAGGATGTATCGCAATGACATGTGCAAAAGAGCGGGGTGGGGGAGGGGAAGCACGCCTGTATCTGTTTCGTTTTTAAACCATGTGGATAGGGACGTTTTAAATTAGTTTCAGAGGTCGTTGTGTTCTTAAAATCGTGATGGCTTTTCACTGAAAAAAAAACCCCGCGGATTAGAAGACACGAGGTTATGTGCCATGCAGGCAATTGGAGTCGCGGGGAGGGGGGGGGGGGGGGAGGGGGGAGGGGGGAGGGGTGGGGGGGGGCAGCGGCGAAGCTACTATATTATCAAGAACACGAATGTAGTGGACCATAGTTATGAAATATGGGGGATAACTTTGCATGGATACTGAAACCATCATGATTTTGTTATACATTGGCCGGATGTATATTGTTGACCAGGGCCCCGACGGGTTGTGGGGCGGGATTTAGTTGCCCGTGTCTATTTTGTCTCACTATGATGGCTATGGGAATAGTATAGTTTTAAAGTGTCGTTATGTCGTTATCGCCTTTCTCTCACACAAACCCGCGGATTTCCGCGGGTACAGCTAGTTCAGTTTATTTGCAGAAGTATAGTGGCATTTCTGTTATAGAGTGCCTACCCGGGGAAAACCAGTGTAAAATTAGGGGTTACGTTTTCCACAGGTCCACTAATTTTTGTTAAGTAGCATACATCGCATTATGATTAATTAAGTTAGCTAAAATTATATCAACTGATAAATCTAGATGTTTTTATAGTGGTCTGGAGGAGATTCAAATACATTTTTTTTATCAATTTCTGTAAGACTTTTCAGGCAGAGAACGTCCGTGAAATTTACGCGAACGTCCGTGAGATTGCAATTAAAAATAATATAGTAAGAAAGAGGGACCAGGCGACTTGGAAATGCTACTTTTATACCTGACTATGATTCAAATGATGTATACATGGTATCTTGCTTAAATATAGTTAGAATAGATAAAGTATTATCATCATTATATTGTTCTATAAGCATTAAAGACAATTTCAAATTTTTGTTATTCTTATTGACACATTCAACAGCAATAAAAACTTGGATCCCTGTCACACACACCGTCATCAAATTGGTTTCGCAGGTTTTCGAATCACCCTCTAAAACGTTGTTATGCTTCCTTTTTTTATAAAACTAGTACAGAACGTTACTTTACATCAACGAATTACAATGACAGAAAACACAACTTTGGAATAAGCAATGATACATCTCAAATGTTGAAGTGACCTCTGTCAAGTTGTGACAAGTGGGATCATCAGGCTGTATCCACTGCACCAAGCATGCCGAGGGGTTTGGGGAATGTTGAGGTTGCAGCACGTACGGTAACAACGAGTGGGATGGAAATTGGATGTTGGACATTTTATAAAAGCAAGGAGTTGTCATAGAATTATTACCAAGTAGTGTGGTGTTACTTGTATACACAAATCAAGCAAGAGCAGTGTTCACCGACACATCGTTCTCGAGTAAGTGTTAAGCATATTAGTTCACAGTAACCATGGTAACAGTATGTTGACTGTGATCGTTTGTATAGATTTAGATTGGACGTGATACTGAATCAGGTGTGAGTGTTATTATAAATCAAAATTACATAAGCGACACTGCGATCAATACTGTTTATATGTTTGATCCAATTATGTATTAATTCATTTCATTAGGTATATATTTATTGTATAAATGAAATCTAACACATTACTTAATTTTTGTAAGATCTTGCACTGTTTTGCCAGGCCGTAAGCCAGGATTTTTCCCAGGGGGTGGGGGTGCATAATTTTAAAAAGGCGGAGCTGGATTCTGGCCCGAGTAGAGGGGGGTGGGGGGGGGGGGGGGAGTTCATGGCCGAGACCGATGAAAAGTGGACCTTCATAAATGCGGGGGTGTGCGTACACCCTGGCTACGAAGCTGGTGTTATTGTTGATTATTTTCAGTATGAATATTGTCCAAAAGTAAACTTGTAATTGTTATACATGTATTATTCGGGTTACCAGAATGATATCAATCAAATTTAAATCCGCGCGCATCTTGAGCAGTGGCATGACCAGGATTCTCATTGTAGGCAAACCCCGGGAATGTGATGGTCAATGACGGACTACCAACTTGGGGGTCTGAATGGGGGTCCAGGAGTAAAGCCCCCGAAACCATTTTGATTATGGAGATATAGATTTATATTATATTTTTGAACGGGTGGGTGCATGGGCCCGACTTTAACAAGGCTATCGGAAACTTTTGAACATAACACTAAAATGTGCCCTCATTCCCCCTCCCCCCCCCCCCCCCCCCCCCCCCCCATCCCTGGGGCATGACTTTGATCCTGGAAATTGAACTTGATTACAGAAACAAACACAATGACCTGCGCCCAGTTAACCTAGGGCGGTGATGATACGAACAGCTCAAGGCCTTCGAATCCAGTTCACATCCAACAGACTCACGTGTCGAGGCACATGATATCTTTCAGAGCCCATATTCATAAAACCCCGCTAGTTTAGTTTCATGCCAAGTCCATTTTGAATGACATGATTCTATAGTTAAAACTATTATCAATATAGTAGTAGTAGTAGTAGAAGTAGAAGAAGAAGTAGTAGTAGTAGTAGTAGTAGTAGTAGTAGTAGTAGTAGTAGTAGTAGTAGTAGTAGTAGTAGTAGTAGTAGTAGTAGTAGTAGTAGTAGTAGTAGTAGTAGTAGTAGTAGTAGTTGTAGTAGTAGTAGTAGTAGTAGTAGTAGTAGTAATAGTAGTAGTAGTAGTAGTAGTAGTAGTAGTAGTAGTAGTAGTAGTAGTAGTAGTAGTAGTAGTAGTAGTAGTAGTAGTAGTAGTAGTAGTAGTAGTAGTAGTAGTAGTAGTATTATAAGTGGTAGTGGTAGTGGTAGTGGTAGTAGTGGTAGTAGTAGTAGTAGTGGTGGTAGCAGTGGTAGTAGAACAATCAACCGTGGAAATACAACCCTAGTTTCATAACGCGAAAAGTGTGAAAATTAAGTCTCACTTGAGGAATTAAATGCCGGGGCATCAATCGGTTTTGAATTCGGGATCCCATGATTCGAAGGCAAGATTCACTCGATCGTGCCACACAGTTAGACTTTGACAAGTATGTATCGCGAAGTACAAACGATACAAATATACAATATAAAAAAACACAGATGACGATTTAAAGGGTACCAACACTTAAAATAATCATAATAACCAAATGAATGGAATGTATAATATATCGGAACCACCTGCTTGACATATGAATTCAGCAGTCTTTAACACACCGTCGTGAGATCACTCAGGCCTTGTTGATCATTCAGGCCTTGACTGCAAACATACGTCGTGCACGAGTGCCCTGCGGATTGGAAGTAGTTTGGCGCTACCGAAAAGAACATTCGACTCTTTTGTATATAATTATTCGTCCAAGTCGAATATAAGCCGAGTGTGAACTGCAACAAAAGTATGAATGCTGCAAATAGTTGACTCCCTTCATTACGGCGACCTGTACTTCCTTCCTCGCCCTCCCTCTCAGTGGCGTATTTAACAAACGTGATGTGTTTTTTTTTTGGGGGGGGGGGGATGAGTGATGCTGGCGAGGGGCGAAGTTACAAACGTTTGGGGAGGGTATGGTTGATAACCCTTTGAAGTTAAAAGAACTTTGTGTAAGTTGGTGTATTGAAAACGTAAACATAATTTAAAGCAATTATACCCCAATTTTGAAATTTGTTACATATTAAGTATTTATGGGCAGGGGAGATTGCAACCCCGTAGTCCCCTTCAGTTTTAACCTAGTGATCCTGTTATTCGTTCAATAGAGCCACAAAACAACCAACGCTGGCTGGTGTACGGGGATTTCCGGATGACAAACAGTGCAATCAAAGTACACCGGTGATCAAGATGAACTTTGATTGAAACATAACGGAGTCGAGTTGTGATCGCTGCATGCTTGACTGCGACTATAACTCATCCGTGTAACTCAGTTCGAATACTAAGTATTTAGAATAGCAGCAGCAAGAGAATATCGAGGACCATGGCGGTGGTCGAAGAAGTGGAGTTAGAGCACCAGGCTGCAGACAAGCAAGTTGGTGGCGGGGAGACTGGGAGTGCCAAGGTGCTCACTATGGAAGAGTTTCAGAAGAAGATCACCCAGCAAGCGGACGGCGGTCAGGAAGCGGACGCGGAGAAGGCACGGACGAAGACCAACGAAGGGTGAGTGGAAATCAATGTTTCAGAGGAGGGAGGGGTAAGAGCCAAGAGGAGTTACTAAATTGAATTTGGCTAGACATCATTTTATAATGGGACTATATAGATTATCCTGCATTTTGCATCATATTCTTAAATATCTTCATAATTAGGGGGACATTTGACAAATCAAAACCCATTTCATTATTATGTTACCATAAGCCATACAACAAGGTACAATTATAGATGTTTGAAAGCTCTAAGCGATTATGCTTGAATCTGGTTTCAGTTTTGACAAATTTCGACAAAACCTTAGCCTGTTATTTTGCATTTGATTATCATACACATTGCCAATGAGCACTCTTCCAAATTCGCGGTATTTCCAATACAGATGCGAATTAACAGACCAGAGTTTTGTTGACATTTGTCAATGATATTGGGTCATAAAATGTGTCCTAGAACGAACAGTTAGTGCTTGACCAATATTTGTGGGGTATTCCGTTCCGTTTTATTTGGGCCACCCTTACTATAGACGGTGGTAGACTGAGCCTAAAATATGACGGGTCAGTAGGCCATGAACCATCGAGAAGTAGATCAAACTGTACGGTATATGCATGCAATGGCAGGATGAGGTCAATGCAATGGCAACATAAGCAACTGTCATTCTTGTCCTCATATCCGGTTGATAGTATCCAAATGCAAGACAGTCATAGATTAAACAAATTGGCTTTGACAAATACTAGAGACATATGCCATCAAATCGGGATCTGTTATCTGTATTTTGATTATTGATATCCGACTGGTCAACATCCAGCGCAAGCGAACATAAAGCAATATAGCAAACATCGATTTACATGTTATTCAATGTAAATTTGGAGTTGGCTGCAAGAAATACAATTTTGATTTTCTGCAAATCATAGAGGGAAACTTGTTCTCATATCATCTCGTTATATCTCAGTATATTCCATTATCAATTTGAATACAGATTATAATCACAATTGTATATTATATTACGCTTTAGTATCTGTTTTATTCCAAATTATTGAATTTAATTCGTTATTTAAAATATTAATGTTATGTTCACGACTTATGCTCCTCAAAATCATAAACATTTAACTTAAAGGGGTAGTTTAGTTTTGGTAGAGAGGGCGCTGCACATCACAATTTTTGTGTGAGGTAATGAAAAACTGAGTGTCGAATTTGAGAGAACATGCACTTTTAATAGCAGAATAAACTTTATTTGCTCAAAATCGGTCCAGAAACGGCTGAAATTTCAATAAATATATCTGATCTTATAATTATTTGGGGCCCAAATAATTAGATGAATTTTTCAAAAAAATAAAAAAATGCATACACTTTTTCAAAAATGTTCAAAAGCGTTTTTTAAGTAGTTGTTGATGATATCTCTATTTAATCATGATTTCAATAAAACATCACATGCATAATTTTGTATGAAAAATGGTTAAAACCAATGCCTTTTTAGAGAGCGCCCTCTTGTGTTTTAATGGCTCTTTTTGAATGATAATGGGCTTTTTACTTAGTCGTTTGTAATGTTGTATACCTTTCGAGCATGGTGGAGTTATAACTATTAGATTATAATGTTACTGTCCAGGTTTGGTTACTAAAGTTCAGCCTTACCAAAACTGTACTACCCCTTTTAAACATGTACAATGAATATTTAAAGGGATCTAGTATAATATTGTAATAATCCTAAAAACTTACTTATAACTCTAGTGGTTCTCTCATACCTTCACCTTGTTGTATTTGTATTATACCAATAGAAGCGTGAAACAGGTTTAGGTTTTTCGAATTTTTCTTTTGTTAAACAAATATTAACGATTGAAATGTTCGGATTTGGACAGTTATAACTGCGTACAAAGTCAGTGCAATGGGTTAGCAAATGTCGCTGTGCAAATTCGCTAATAAGTCGGCCATATAACATCCAGTAACGTGAAATATTAGCACATTAATTACTAAGTGGACATATCAGCTCGCGAAAATACACATTTTTTGGGTGCAGTTCGTTATTCCGAAAGTTCGTTAGTCCTAAAGAACGTTATTCCGAACACACAAATTTCGTATACCCGAGGGTTCGTGAATCCGAAAATTAAATAGGGTTCGTTAATCCGAACATTTGTTGCATTAATTCGAAGGTTCGTTATTCCGAAGGTTCGATATTCCGAAGGTTCGTTATTCCGAAAATGAAATCGGGTTCGATATTCCGAAGGTTCGTTAATCCGAAAATTAAATGGGGTTCGTTAATCCGAAATAAAATGAGATTCATTAGTCCGAAAATACAATAGGGTTTGTTAATCCGAAAAAAAGATATGGGGTTCGTGTTGAACCTTTCGGATTAACGAACCTACTTGAGTAATAATTTTCCGTAGTAATTCATTCATGTTCAACCATTAAGAATAAAGAAGGCATTATAAACATACATGACCGCATATTACATTACAAAGAAAAAGTAAAAAAGACACATAACTGCCAATGCAGGGAATAAACATGATAAGGAGAAGGGGGCTGCAGCTCCCAAGCCACCCCCTCCCCCCTCCCCGCTCCCCGCGGGCGGAAACCGGGATGGTTCATGGCCGTTGGTAAGCGTTTATACTGGTGTGGGTTTTGCTTCACACGTACGTGTTCATACCGCCGCATTCCCCATTGCACGTATAAATTGCGACCGCGCAGCTCGAACTATGTTTTAGTACCAGACAATTTCCGATTTTAGCACGGATGAGGACCTGACCCTTGACCATGAGAAGGCCATCACAAACATCCAGCGATGGAGGGACATTATCTAAATCTAGAGGACTCACGAACGAAAAAGTGCCTGTTATTTCTCGAGACAAACGCTTATAACGCTCTTCATCTCTTTCTCATCGCGATGTATAATAATTAGACTAGTGTATTGGTCGTGTTCGATGTTAATAAAACAACAATATATCTGAGTTATTTATCAATTCAATGCCAGCAGTGATTTGTTCATACATGGATGATCAATGAACTATGATCAATGATAACTACTCAATTTAGTTTTGCTTATCAGGTGTTGTTGCACGGCATCTCCGACCCAGGGAGGGGCCCTGCATCTAATGCCATTCCATGGGTCATAAGATATACACATTCACAATCAACTATATATATTATACACTATCAACTTTGAGGTTCTCCTTATATTATGAAGTGTGAATTAAATGAATTAAATCTAATAACGTGAATTTTGTTGTGTAGATTTGGGAGCAGTTGGAAGTGTGCCGTGGCCCTCACCATTGGTCTGATAGCTGCGGTCATCATCATCGTTGTCATCGCTGTGACTTCAGTACGGCGCGATGTCGGGCAAGGCACTGACAACCCATCCCCGCTATATCGACACGCAGCCGTGGTCACTGATGTCGATGTCTGCTCCATTATGGGCAAGTAAGGATAACTCTTTATTGCATTAATAACTTCAACGTCTCTGTAAAACTTGATTTGCCAATCGGACATTTATGAATGTTGAATTTGCGTAGACCATTATTAAATAAAATTGAACTGTAGTCTCAGCATTGCCTTTACTAAAACATCATCTACCGATATGGTGGCCAATACTTGCAATTATCATCATGTTTGTCCAGGAATTCTCAATATCGAAATGGGCGTTAGATCGCGGTGACAGAATGTATTATTCAGCTTTATGGCTACCAATCGTGTTTACAAACAAATTAATTGAATTTAATTGAACGAAGTAAATCATTTTCTGTGTGGCTTCCAATTATGCGTGCAAACAAAACCTTCACTGGATTCAATCAAATTGAAATAAGTCAACATTTTCATAACGGCTACCTATCATGTGCGCAATAAAGCCATTCACTGGGATGAACTGAATTGAACAATGTAAACAATGTAAAATAAGTGAACAATGTAAACATTAATAAATTATAATTATCACAACAACAGTATGTCTAATTGAAACACGGATAAACGTGTATGAGATATCCTTGTTAAGAGCCCCAGTGGGGTATTATTTGACATTTTTGCGCACTTGTACTATATCTTGAATATCTTTCCAGCCATAGAAGCTATCCCTTGCAAACCATTATTGCTGTAAAGCTTAGCATATTGGGAATCCAAAACATAAAATAAGAGTTTAAAAAGCAATCATGTAGAGAAAAATACAATTTTAGAAGACATGTATAGGTGCATGTACCTTCTCTAATTTAAAGATAGTTAATGATGCTAATGATGCTATACCAACACATTAATACAGTACATTTGTAATAAATTGTATTTGTTTGTTTGTATGTCTGTCTGTCTGTATGTTTGTTTCAGAGGGATTCTGGAGAGGGGTGGTTCAGCAGTCGACAGTGCCATCACCGCACAGCTGTGTGTGGGACTAGTCAACAGCCAGAGCTCTGGGCTGGGAGGGGGATTCTTCATGATGGTCTACAGGGCTCAGGATAGCTCCAGCAACTTCCTGGACGCAAGAGAGGTAGCCCCAGCAGCGGCTGATCAATCATACGTAGACTTCATGCAGTCAGCTACCTCTGCATATGGTATATATATATTTTGTATTAATGTACTACTACTACTACTACTACTACTACTACTACTACTACTACTACTACTACTATTACTACTACTACTACTACTACTACTACTACTACTACTACTACTACTACTACTACTACTACTACTACTACTACTACTACTACTTACAGTATACTACTACTACTACTTACAGTATACTACTACTACTACTACTTACAGTATACTACTACTACTACTACTTACAGTATACTACTACTACTACTACTACTACTACTACTACTACTACTACTACTACTACTACTACTACTACTACTACTACTACTACTACTACTACTACTACTACTACTACTACTACTACTACTACTACTTCTACTACTACTACTACTACTACTACTACTACTACTACTACTACTACTACTACTACTACTACTAGTACTACTACTACTACTATTACTACTACTTCTACTACTACTACTACTACTACTACTACTACTTACAGTCTACTACTACTACTACTACTTACAGTATACTACTATTACTACTTCTACTACTACTACTACTAATAATAATAATAATTACAGTATACTACTACTACTACTACTACTACTACTTAATTATTACGATGATCCTTTTATAAAGTCTTCAATTATTGGGTCAAAGCTAACATTTTGACAATTACGTGTCCCAATTGACAGGCATCAATTTGACGGGTATACCAGGTGAGGTGATGGGTCTGTGGAATGCTCATGAGATGTATGGGAAGCTGGCTTGGGGGGACTTGTTGACCCCTGTCATCGACCTGGCGGAGCAGGGCTACGTAGTGACCGATCACCTGGACATAACGCTGCAGAGCATGGTCCAAGTACAACCTCTCACCAACTACACAGGCACATGGTAACCATAGGCGTAGGAGGCAAGGCTGGGGGCTGCACCCCCCCCCCCCCCTCCCCCGGTGTTTTGAAAACGGGCATATCCGCGCAAAAGGCACTTGAAACTCACCTGAAAATCATCTTATATTTTGGCAAAACCATGTCATATTCGGGCAAATCCATGCATAAATATATTTGCCTAATAGGCAAAACCATACCATATTCGGGCAAAGTCATGTTATTTCTGTGCAAAATCGTGTTGAACTCGGACTATAAGCCATCAAAAACATAGTGTTGTGGGTATCAAAGTGGCTGGTCTAGTGAAAAGGCGGGAAGGGTAATTATTTGGGCAGAAGACCTTAGCACCCCCCCCCCCCTGCCCCCTGAGCAAAAACTTCCCCTGCGCCCATGATGGTAAGTCACCTGCAATTATAGAATCATAAGCTCCTGTGTTTGAAGTCCTGCTATAAAGTTCAATGAGGTTGCCAACAATTATTCACTTAAAAATGCCCCCTTACGCTTCATTTATTAAATAAACCATTGCAATAAGAATTATGTGTGCCTGATATGCCTGCGGTTGGGCCATGGGCAAACAAACTTTAGCCAGGAGGTATTTCACAAATATTCTAAGGTAAACTTATCTCTAAGTTAGACCTAACAACCATGTAAAGCCCTTAGTTTATTCGTAAAATTGTTGGGGGGAAAAGGTGTTTTTCATGAAAAGGCATTACATTGTATAAAATGATTTATATTTGTTATTATCAAGGAGCCTAGACATTATTCATATAACTTTTTGTTGAAAGTCTCAAATACTAGTTGTATTTTGTCTTGCTTTTGACTATGGTTTATTCCAAGGCTACAAACTGCTTTCCATAATTGTAAGGTTCAACTAAGAATCTTTGTGAAACACCCCCAGGGGGGGTTGATTGCTCTTGTTTGCTTATTTGCAAACAATTGAATACGATCTTTTTAAAATCATGTTTTATTTTCAAATTTACTTTTGGATAAATAATGAAATGTTTTATCACAGGTTATCCCGTATAATTTGCTTCTACCCATCATATTGTGGCATTTCAGATTATAATAATGCTGTTGCTTCATGCTTTCCTCATGATAAGTATATAACCATGATATTAAACAAATGTTAACGAATGAACACAGCACTTTGTTTGATTAATGATATTTACAATAGCATCCAGCTGACATCATTGCATACTATCACATAATCCTCTGTGTACAAGTGGTGTAGCAATGTATTTTTTTTCGGGGGGGGGGGGGGGGTGGGGGTCGTGCCCCAAACCAATAATTTGAGAATTCTTTTGAAAATGTCTTTATATAAAGAATATGGATTATAGTAAAGACCCACTGAATGGAGGGAGCTGGTAGACTGACCAGTGCCTCAATGATCAAGTCGATCACAATACACCACTGTACTACGTTTGATTGGGCCCCAAATCATGCCATAAGTGATGCATTCCATATGTAGCTTTATATGGTATTGGTTGAAACAATGTATTATTAGGGGGAAAGTGCCCTGTGCGCCCCCCCCCCCCCCCCCCTGATAGCTTCGCTACTGTTTCTTGTCCCAATGCCCTTGGAAAATGATAGGGAGCTGTGTAAACAGCTCCCTATCAGTTTCATTGGGACAAACAGTAGCGAAGCTATCAGGGGGGGGGGGGGCGCACAGGGCACTTTCCCCCTAATAATAACAAAATAAGGGGGAATTGTATACAAAATAAAGAGATACATACGATGAGCCCACCAATAATTAGCGTGCCCCCACATAACTGCAGTTTGACTATGCTATTTGCCTCGTGTAGCTATGACTAAGTGTGTATGCATTCCTCCGTCATGTCAATGTATATTGTTCATGTATTGGAACTTGATATTGTTGCAATCATATGACCAGATGTGAATTATTGTGAGAAAGCATAGAATGAAAATGGAAACAATGATCAGTATGTATCTTTTTCATTAGTATGTGTAAAGTCATATGCAACTATATTGTATTGTATTTAATTTGATTGTGTTATATTATATTATATTATAATATATGATATTACATTTCATAATATTATATTGTATTGTATATACTATGTTTGCTCCATTCCTCCCAGGGATATCTACATGAAGGAGGATGGGAGTCCAAAGCGCAAGGGTGATGTGGTGTATAACCAGGCCCTAGCCAACACTCTCAAGGCCATCGCTGAGAATGGCCCACAGGAGTTCTACACAGGACAGACAGCTAGCACAATGGTGCAAGAAATACAGTCATTTGGTGAGAAGCTATGTTTTTGTCACTAGTCACATAGGCACGGGCGTCGATCTGTCATTGATACCCATTGATCAGGGGGGGATGATCCATTCATCCATCCCCCCCTGATGAATGGGTATTACGTAAGTATCGACGCCCATGCACATAGGTCACATTGACAGCATATGGCTAGTATGCTCCACGGGGAGTTGAGCAAGTATGCAATGTCATTGTGTGGGTTTGAACTACACACATTGTATAGATGTTACCTTTATATGGAAACTATGGATATCAAATAACATACAGTTTTCATTAAATAAATTCATGTATTATACTTAACCCTAAAAAGGCCGGGCTATTTTAGGTCTTCAGCAGGCCAGGGGGGGGGGCATTATGCCCCCCCCCCCCCCCCTAAGATCTCGGCCGCGGAGCGGCCGATCGCCGTGAAAAATTGCACGCATGATAAGTGAAGTGTATAGAATACAATGGTAATTTTAATTTTTTGAAAAATTCATTAATTTGCATATTTATGGTAATTTAAGCAAATAAGGTCATCAAATTCATATTTTTACCCATAAATCATATATTCTTCATATCTAAACTCTGGTTTTCACTACATATATTCTTTAGAGCATTTGGAATAATAATACGACAACAAAATTTGGAAGAGCCAGGTTCTTCCTTATGTTTTCTATTGTTTTTATAATTTCTTATGTATTTCTTAGTTTTTTTTAACTTATGTATTTTATTGTTTTTTTAATTTTTATTTCTAACTATAATTCAACTATTTTGAACCCCAAAACAAACATATAAAATGTAAACAAGACCAAATAACCAATGATATACCTCCTTTCACGAAAACTGATATTTCCATATGTTTTGTACACAAATCACGAAATTGAGCAATTTTCGGGCTGACAAAAGGTCACGTGACTTCGTAACGGTAGGTCAGATTTTCAAAATTTTTGTTTTAAAATATGCGCAAGACCCAAAAGAAAAAAATCACCAAGCAGCGGCGCGTCATCTTAACGCGTTTTGGAGCAATACAAAAAATCGCGGAGGGGGGGCCATTATGGCCCCCCCCCCGGCCTTTTTAGGGTTAATCCGTTTCCTAAAAATAAATTCATGTATTATACTTAATCCGTTATTACAAGGGCATAATAATGATTGAATCTTCGTGTTGTATGTAAGGCTAGATTATTCACCAAACATGCTGCTTTCGCTTCCCTTTTTGTCCCTTTCAGATGTATTGATAGTCTGTATTCTGTTATTCAAAGTATATAGAATGCTGAATCTTCCTTTTTTTTTTTTTAACGGCGCATAGAGAGACATATGTAAAATGCGAGTAATACATATGACATTATTATTGTTATCATTATTATTTTGTTTGACAGGAGGGATCATAACACTAGAAGACCTGGCCAGTTATTCTACCAAGTGGTCCTCGGTACTGTCTTCACCATTTGGAGATGACTTGACTCTGCTAGCTCCCTCCATGCCATCGGGTGGGCCCGTCCTACAGTTCATCATCAACGTCATGCAATGTAAGACATTAAAGGGATCTAGTAACATCGTCCAAATCCACACAACCTAATTAGAACTCTAGTGGTTCTCTCATACCTTGTTGTATTTGAATAGACTCATACAAGCATGGATCAGGTTTTGTTTTTTATGAATTTCCCTTTCATTAAAAAGATATTTACGATCGAAGTGTACAGAATTTTAAATATCTACTGGAAAGTTATAACTGTGTATGAAGTCAGTGCAGTGAGTTAACAAATATCACTTTGCATATTCTCTCATTACTCAGCCATATAACATTTGTTTTCACATTTTACTTAGTAGACATATCATACCACAAAATACACATTCGATCAACCATTCATCATTCTTTGCATAAGTCAAAAAAGTTACTATTTTTTTTTTATAAGGATATATTGTTATTATACTGCTGGTGGGCCAAAAGTCCTGTATCTACTGTGTTCACATTTCATGTATTCGCAAGTCAGTTCCCATTGTGTTTATAATTGATTCGGTATTCCACTAGACTCTTTTTACATGATATTATCCTCTTTTTACATGATACTATCCTCTTGATGTTTTCCTTCCAGCATTCAATCTAACCAGGGAAGATTTTGACACCGTCGAGGCACGTGTGCTCACCTACCATCGCTTCATTGAGGCCTGTAAGTTTGCCTTTGGGCTTCGCAGTCACCTGGGTGAAACTGAGTCCCCTCAAGTGAACAATGTAAGTTGCGTTATGCGTACATACTTTCTTGATTTGTAGTTCATTAGTGTTGCTAAAACTCCTGATTAGAGAGAGGGGGGGGGGGGAGGGGTGGTTTTGCAGAGCGGGTAGGGGGGGGGGGTGGTTCTGCAGAGCGAGTAGAACATAGATAAAACCACAAACATATTCTTTTAAAGGAAATAGTTAAAAGGGTTATTTCCTGATGATATATCCCGTTTCCACCCTGTTGCAGAAAGAGATGCAATCGATTGTAAAGTTGCAATTAATTGCAAGTCCAATCATGTGACCACATGCGCGCATCTGATTGGTTCAAATGCGCACATTTTCTGACTTGCAATTCATTGCAACTTTGCAATCGATTGCATCTCTTTCTGCAACAGGACCCTGGAGTGAACTGTGTTGATATCAGAAAGATTTATGTGAATGGACACATGCACACATTCAAGCACACACACACACACACACACACATGCATACCAACCTACATACCCACGCTTTTGTTATTGTGTATTATTTGATATTTTGCCAATTGTTGCCATTTATGATGTCATTGTAAATATTTTCATGTTTTGCCAATTATTGCCATTTATGATGTTTTACAGTATTTGATGTTATTTCTTCAGTGCCCCCATGAGGGGCCATATAAGAAATACAATTCATTGTAATTGTCACACACACCAACACTTAGCCAAGACTCTTTTCCCTAACTACTGATCATGTTTATGTTGCTACACCAGGCACTGGATTTGTTGTCATCCATGGAGTATGCCCATACTGTAGCAGCCTCTATTCCCAGTGATGGGGTGAGTTTCACCAATGTGAGTTACTACCTTGTTGCACCAGCAGTCAGCTCTACCCTGGGAGGCACCAGTCATATCAGTGTGCTGGCTGAGAATGGGGATGCAGTATCTCTCACATCATCTGTCAACTACAGGTAAGTCACACCAATGTGAGTTACTACCATGTTGCACCAATCATATCAGTGTGTTGAATGACAAAGAAGCCTGAACTGTAAGCAGTTCCGTGTAACGCCATTAGTGTGGACAACGATCAATGACCTTGGAATAGAAAGGAAGCGTACAAAGCGAAGCCGGAAGGGAGGACGATGCCGGCGTCGACTTCAAATACATTCTCCTCTACCAGCAGACTCAGTCAACGAACAAGAGGTGAGCAATTCAACAAACCGTCCTATCCTACCATCATTTCTTCTAAGTAACACTCGATCTGCAGTCAATAAATTCGACGAACTCTCGATCATGATAACAGACCTTGATGTAGATCTCATTGCATTAACCGAAACATGGTTCAGGTATGATATGCCACCTGAACTTGTTTCGATCCCGGGTTACAGCATGTTTTGGAAGTCACGAGTAGACCGTCAGGGAGGAGGAGTCGCCATGTATGCCAACAACTCTTTCAACCCGGAGCATACAGACATCACAGTCCCGAATAACCTAGAAGTTGTCTGGGTAAAATTAAGACCACGACGCCTACCGCGTGAAATTTCCTGTATCTTTTGTGCGACAATTTACTTCCCACAACCGGACAACGAGATGGAAGCGGAGCTAATCGACCATCTGCTGTCATCGATGGATCAGATGTTGACCAGACACCCCCTAGCAGCGTTCATCTTGCTGGGGGATTTCAACCGACTCAATGTAGCTGCTCTCCTGAACGACTCTCATTTTCATCAGGTCGTCGAGGGCCCTACTCGTGGAGAGAACACACTGGATAAAATAATAACAAATATAAGCACCCATTATGAAAAACCTGAGATAACTTCACCAATTGGAAATTCAGATCACAATACAATTTTGTGGTATCCCGTTTCTCGCGTCAAGAAAGAGAACAAGATACGTCACCGCCTTGTTAGGCCCATGCCTGACAGTGCCATCCGAGCCTTTGGGACCTGGATCAGCTCGCATGAATGGTCAGAAGTAACGGAATGCAAAGACGTAGATGACCAGTGCAATCAATTCTACGAAACACTTCACGCAGCCATACAGCGATACTTCCCTTTAAAGAAAACTAAATTACATCCGTCTGACAAACCCTGGATGTCCGGCGAGATAAAGGCCCTTATACACGACCGACAAGCAGCATTCCACAGGGGAGACAAGGAAGCTTGGAAGAGATTAAAAGAAAGTGTAATTGATTCAATTAAGAAAGCAAAGAAGGCTCATTACCCAAATCGTATAAAGAAACATAAGAAACAAAATCCGTCAAAATGGTACCGTGAAATTCGTAATATCACTGGGGGGAAAACACAGCCAATCAAAATCTCAGTCCCAGGTACTGATCCCGACGATCACCGACAAGTAGCGAACCGCATCAATGACCATTTCATTTCAGTTTCGTCGGATCTTCAGAAACTAGACTTGCAGCATTTACCATCATATCTTCCGGCCCCATCAGCATGTCCTACCGTTTACCCTTGGCAAGTTCATTCGGCCTTGTCTAAGATTCGAGAATCGACATCTGGAGGACCGGATGGTATAAGCGCTCGCATCATTCGGCTTTTTTCTGTCGAGTTAGCAACACCTTTAGCTGGTATTATCAACGCCTCTACTCAGCAAGGAAAGATCCCGAAAGAGTGGAAACGAGCGATCGTGGTTCCCATCCCTAAAACAAGTCCTGCAGCCATAGACAAGCTTCGACCGATATCATTAACCGACCACTTCGCGAAAGTCGCGGAAAGCTTCGTTGCTGAATGGGTACTACATGACATAACGCCTAAGTTGGATCCTAACCAATTCGGAAACAGGAAATCCCTCTCGTCATCACACTGCCTCATTAATATTCTCCATCCTATATATCAAAATGCCGAGAAGCCAAAATCATGTTCAAGTATTGTCCAAACAGATTTCAAAAAAGCATTCGACCGAATAGACCACTCGATAGCAATATCAAAGTTGATTGACCTAGGTGTTCGTCCAGCCGTCATCCCATGGATCTGCGATTTCCTATCCGCGCGACAACAATGCGTTCGCTATCGCGACACCCTGTCGGAGTGGTCGGAGGTCCAAGCCGGAGTACCACAAGGAACACATCTCGGTCCAATCATATTCCTTGTAATGATCAACGACGCACAACCACACAACCAACTCAATTCATATAAGTACGTGGATGACCTCACCCTTGTAGAATGTAGACAAAACAATCAACCTTCGCAAATGCAAACAGCAGTAGACAATTTGGCATCTTGGTCCGAGGATAACAACATGCAACTTAACCCCACAAAGTGTGTAAAAATCGACATTTCTTTTTCACGCACTCGAGAAGTATATCCAGTGATACACATACGTGACCAGCCTCTTGATACTGTTTGTCAAACAAAGATTTTAGGTGTGCACATACAAAATGATTTGAAATGGGAGTCGCATGTCTCTTCCTTGGAGAAACGTGCAAATGGGAAAATGTACATGCTTCGTACACTGAAAAGTTTTGGCCTACCTCGTGATGATCTTATTATAATATTCATAGGATATGTCCGGCCAATGCTTGAGTATGCGTCACCAGTTTGGAACAGTGGTCTGACTCAAGATCAGAATATACGCTTGGAGAGAATTCAAAGACGTGCTCTCCGCATTATTTACCAAAATGACTTTACTGATTACAATGCCACCCTTGCCCTCTCCAACTTAGACACACTGGAACAACGAAGAAAAGATCTTTCACTTAGGTTTTTTAAAAGTACTCTTTCCTCCACAAATCAGTTTCAAAATTTCCTCCCAAAACAACAACAACGTAGTACGAGAGTACTAAGAAAAACTCAAAAGATTCCTCAATTGAGATGCAAAACCAAACGGATGCAGACTAGCCCCATACCATCGCTTATCCAATTGTTCAATGACAATTAGTCAGCTTTCATTTATGAAATAGATTTGAAATATTGCAATATTTATGTTTAGGGAAAATGATCACATATATAATATTAGTTTTTATCTCTTTTTATAGAATTTGTGTGTACAATTAAGTTGTTCTTGTTTTTATAAATGTTATATTTAAAATAGAATTCTGGTGCAATATACACAATGCATAATTCGTTCACACATTAAATATGTATATTGAAATTATTGTTTGATTTTTTGTTAATATACTCACAAGAAATAATTTGATATAGAAATGTAATACAGATTCAATAATATTAGTGAGCTAAATTATATTAGATGTATTGTAAACATGCAACAATTAGCAGTATTTAAGTATTTTAAATTTTTAAATATTGGAGAAATATTAATTTATATGTAATTTGCAACAAATATAAGTGCATTATGTATCCCCCACACAATTCAACTACTTAGTTGTACTTCTCTGATGATTATATTTCATTATCTTGTATATAAGTAGTAAGATGATTTATTTTAATGGCGTAATTTTATCAAACTCCCTAAATATATATGTTACTGTATTTGATTTGTTTACTTGGTTAGGCTCATAATACAAGTATCCTCTTGAAATCATATAACTTACTATGAACGACCTACTTGACTAGGATTTTTCAATAAATACTTCTTATTCTAATCTATGCATTATTACCCTATTACTTCTGCTCCTTCTCCATTTCTCCTTTTTTCTCCTTCTCTCCCCCTTCTTTGTCTTCTTCTTCTTCTTCTTCTTATTCCTCTTCACCCTTCACCGTCGTCCCTTACTTCCCCCTCCTCTTTTCATCTCTTTATTCTTCTAATATTCCTCATTTTCTCTCTATTCCACCTGATTATAGATTGAGTATTTATTTATTCTTACTGCCTACCACTACTATTGTCAATGTTAGAAAATTTGCATTTATCAAATGTATATTATTTTGACATGATTTTGAATTTGCTTATTTATGTACTTTGTTTTGTAAAAGATGCACTTTGTCCATTTTGATGTTTTTAAATGTATTTTTATCATGTACAATTCGGCTATGCCGCGAATCATGATTTTTGAAATAAACTATCTATCTATCTATCTCATCTATCTATCCATGTCAACTAAAGTTGAGTCACATCAGTGACCATAGGTAAAACAAGCATCAGGATGAGTGACATTATTAATGAGAGTTACTACCATGTCGCTCCAATCAATCCCAATCAATGTGCTGGTTAGCGATGGGGTGTGATGTTTCTCACATCATATATCAACTACAGATAAGTCACACCAATGTGAGTTACTACCATGTTGTACCAGCAGTGAGCTCCATCCTGGAAGCATCCTTTCAAATATATGTGACCGGCTATAGCAAAACCCGGCACTTGTCGGTAAAAATAAAAATGTAGATTTTCATACCATTACAGAGGCCTCATCATAAGCTTTAATTTGATGCTTTGTTCTAACTAATTGGTCAATAATTGGCGAAGATATGATCGTTTCAATTTTAAAATCATAGGTCTTTTTTACTCACATTGTCTGAACTTAAAATGCCCATTTCTCCAAAACATGAATAACCGACAAGAGCCTTCATTCATTGCCTTATGCTACAATTTGGCAGATGTTAATAATTCAATTCATAATTTATATTTATTTGTAGCATGTATTTACTTTCAATGCCAAGTATAAATTGTAAAATTGTACAGGACCATTACAGGATGATGGTGGCCAAAGTTTTAAGTTAATTATTTGGTGATTTGTTTTACATCACCACCACCACCACCACCACCACCACCACCACCACCATCATCATCATCACCATCTCCATCATCAGCATCATCAACATCATATTCATTAGTACTTGATTGCTATTGCCTTATGTAAAGAGATTTTAATATTATTTTGTGAAGTATTTCAACTTGCAACATATAAATCACTGATAAAAGTGGTAATAATATTGTTCGGCTGGCATTCACAGGTTTGGGAGTAGGGTGCGGTCATCGACAGGACTCGTCTACAACAATCAACTGGCAGACTTCAGTTTGTCCCAGTCTTCAGCCAATTACCTGGTGCCTGGCAAGCGCCCTCTGTCGTCCATGTCAGGGTCCGTGGTTGTGGGGAGGGATGGACGGGTCAAGATGGTAGAGGGCAGCGCAGGGAGCACACGCATCATCACAGCAAATGCATGGGTGAGCTAACTCTTTCCCTTCAAGATTCTAAAATCTCCATAGACTTTGTAAACAAGCCTCCCGGTTCCCATAGTTAAAGGGTACCACCACCCAAAAATAATATTATTAAAGAAAGGTAACATCTTTAGTATTCCATTCCATCAACAAGTTCACAAAAATATGTTTCCAGAAAAGAAAAACAAATTGGAAATGCATCACCATTCTAAAGCATGCGTTCATGCGGTCTGAATTGCGAAGACTGCGATGTGTGCGGTGAATTGCGATGTTTGCAGAGCGAACGAATCGCCCGGGAATCTATTGTCTACAAACGTACGTGTGAATAGCATTGGCGCACGCGCAAATGGTTGGCCCGTATGGAACCAGGAGATAGCAGTGGTTCCGTAAGTGGTGGAAATTAATTGCTTTGTTTATGAATTACACAACCCTTTGCAAAATGTTGAGTATCTATTTGATATCACAAAACGGTACCAAAACATATAATAATGTGTTGTTCTTTGCCTGGTGGTCCCCTTTAAGGAGTTCAGAATAAGTCTTAAACATCCAAATGCAAGAGCATTTTTATGTATTTCTACATTTAGCGCCACCAAATTCAGGTTTCAGGCAACTGAAATTTGAGAAATCTTGATTTTATTTGCGGACAAGGCCACAGAGAAAAAACTTTGTTCTTTTTTTAGCATTGGTATTATGAAGTTTACCTTGTTAATGAAATGATTGTGTTTGGCATATTGTTGCAGGTTTTGCTGAGTGTGTTACTGGGTGAGGTTCCACTATCACAGGCTGTAGATGAGCGCAGGATACACTGCTACCTGACCCCAGAGGTGCGCATAGATGTTGAGGAGGACTTCCCTCAGGTAAGTGAAGCATTTCACTGACGTTGCAACAAGGACTCACTGTATGCTACATGGGCACCACATAATCATGTGTATCCTTGTATTATTGCCGAGTAACCTTCTTTTATAGGGGGCTCATAAATCTATATGAATTGAAACAAATACACACAAACACTGCATTTGCTATGAGGATACTGTAATAGCTCTTGATATCATTGCCTGATGTAGTTTAATGTGTAAATACCCCTACACCTCATTTACTGTAGTGTAATGGTATATTGGTTCAGACCTTAATGTTGTCTTTCAATATGAGTCCTGGGTTTGATTCCCAACTGTGGCATGTGGGTCCGTCCTTCCATCACACAACCTAGGGAGTGGAGATGGTGCACACAACGTGTGCTGGTTTGCATTGTAATAATAGTGCAAAGCACATACAGATGATATTGTATCATATTAAGCACTATTATTATTAATTGCTGCTCTCAACTAAGTCTCAACCCAACATTAATAAATGGGTACCTGCCAGGAATTTACTATTTGAAATGCTTGATTGATCTGCAAAGGGAACTTGGCTAAAGACAGCGTAATGATAATGCTCCTCCTTCTTTATTGATAGCACAATATAAATGGTAGAGTTTTATTTTGTTACCATCACCCTGCAGGCTGTGCGGACTGGTCTTGCTTCCCTAGGGCATGACATAGGTGATACAAGCTACTTCTCTGTGGTGGAGGCTATTGTCAGGCAAGACGATGGGTTCCTTCAGGCCTACTCAGACCCCAGGAAGCAGCCAGGCAGACCAGCGGGATACTGACAGAGCAATACTCACATACAAACACATACTTATTCAATCAAAGGGGAGCTTCTAGTCATATATATTTCCTCTTTGGTATCACTATTACCAGAAATAATCAATGTTTTCAAAAATACTATTATCTGTTTTGAATGAACACTGGAGGCTGCCATGTTTTCTAAATGTACCATATGAAACGACATCTTATAAAAATGGGTTACATAACCACTGACATAGCAGCAGATTCAACAACAGTATACACTAGCTGAATAATCATGTATGCTGCCCTCTTTTGGTTTCATTGAGTAGAAACGAGCTAGTGTCAGTGCACTTGCACTGACAACATGGCTGCCTCCATGTAGAAACTTTCGGCGTGAAATTTAAGGATTTTTGAGACATTTTTGTAAAGTGGACTATATAACTGCCGGGTGCATCATTTGTTGCCTATATGATGCTACTATTCAACATTTAGAGCGAAAATTTTATTATTTTATTTTTGATGTTTTTGTTTCCATTGCATAAGTATATTCAAACTTAAAATAAAGTTGCATTTTTGCTACCCATTTTCAAGTAAATTGTGTTTTATATGTGAAAACAATGTTTTTTTATATAGATAGTGTATACTTATCCGCATCACCCTATATGATTTTTCTGTTTTTTGTTGGCAAAATTGAATACTAAAAATGTTACCTTTCATTTATAAGGATATTATTTTTGGGTGTTGGTTCCCTTTAATGTTAATTGTAGATGTTTAATTTCATAGTCTGGATCAGTGATTAACCTATTCACATATTTAGTAGTAAACTGGTTTTGAAGGAGTTGTTTATATATCCTTTTAAGAATTTGGCATGTGTAGGGGTTTAATTATATATATTAAAATATATATCTTACAATGATACTTTTCACTGTCCATACAATTTTACTTGCATTTTATTTGTACATTTACTGGGTTACAAACACGGATGAATAATTATACTGAGTAACATCAGAGAAATCTGTGAAACGAGTCTTGACGTTCGTTGGTATGTTATGTTACTGTATTATGGTAAATATGTATTTTCTTGTATGCAAAATTAGTTCATGTACCATTTTTGTATTCTACAGATTAAAAACATTTTTGGTAAAAAAAAATTGAACCAAATCTACCATGTGTTGTTATTATTGTTGTTGTTGTTGTTGTTGTTGTATGACACATGACCTCAATGCAATGCCATGCAATGCAACACAATGCAATGCAATGTGTACAGGACCATAGACTGGGTTCATGCATCAGCATGGTCAGGCTCATTGGGGTGGCACTCAAATTATCAGGGGCACAATAGTATTTCTTTATCACTTATGTTTGTCCTCAAATGTTCTCATATTCGTCAAATTAAGATTTTCCCCAATATATTTGTATTTATTTTGTCTAATGAAGTATTGGGGGCACACAGCCACACATATTTATTTATTTTTAAATTTTTGTTTGAAATAATTATTTTGTCAAATTATGGAGGGCATGTGGCCCCGTGCCCCCCGTAGCTATGCAACTAGTGTTTACAACATGACATCCAAGATGAAGACAAGAGGAACAAGATCTGCGTAACAACAAGGAGTAGAGGAACAATACAAAAGCAGAGCTAAACAAAATAACAAAAATATAAAGCCAGCAAAAAAAAAAAAAATGATGACGATGATGACGATGATGATGATATGATGAAGATGATGAAAAAGGGGAAGATAAAAAGCTTATGCTGAAGATTAGACTAATTATAATTGTTCTCTTCATTATAACTCTAATAAACAATAATTTTCACACTATAGTTCATATTCTAGATCTGTAATAACGCTTTTATTAGAAATTATACTATTACAAAAATCCTTTAAGGACACATATTATAACCCGACACTCGGTCCCACCTACATCAGGCTCAGCACCCTGCAATCGGCCCTTATTCCTACGGCATAAGGCTATGGAATCAAACATACACATACTTGTATACACACAAACACACCTCGGCCCTCCCCACAATTGCAGACCTACAGTACATACACTACATGAACCACTACTCCCATATTACAACAAATACTTGAACTGATAACGATTAAACTTAAAGTTGATCCAACATTGATGTAGCTACTTTGAGCTTAATTGCATATTAGAGATTAATTCACAAATTGACATTCTGCAACATTTTCTTTCTAACCCTTAAGAATATTTACATTCAGTTACTAACGAAGGAATTAGAATCAAGAACTGAATCATGATTATAAACATCTTGTTGACAACATGTAAACATTCTGTTTTGAACACACGTATACTAAGAAAAAGATATGCATAATTCAAAAACGAACTAGTAATTATTTTGAATAATTATCAATGGAACTGTAGCATGTTCATGATAGCTAGGTTACACAGTATATCTGCTATTATAAAAAGGCTGAATAAGTAATCTTTAAAACAAACAGTTTTACATAGTTTTGAATAGTTAGTCAGCAAAATGTAAATTTATAAATCTGTCCATTATATGAAATACCACGCAAGGTACTATAAATATACATCTTAATTTGAAAAACATTTCCAACTCTCAAGACTAAACTATAATTTGGTATATGCAACAAGAGTGTACTCTATTTCTTTTCAAGGTTAGAGTTGCTATATCTTCATATCACTCTGCAATAGTACTACTATTTCAAGCACATTACATTTTCATAATTATATATATATATATAAACAGCAGATCAAATTTGTGTATTCTAAAGACCCAGTCACATTAAAAGATGAGATATTTGAAGGGGAGATGTCTTTGTCCAATACATTGTTTCATCCTCATTATGGAAACAATTGACCCTGGTGGGAGCAAATGGAAAATGCACATTGATTTCAACACAATGGGTGATTTCAAGTATGGTGTTTGGGGTTGGTGTTAGTGCTTATTAAACACTAACACCGGCCTTAGGCACCATATTTGAGATGACTTCGTGTTAGTGACATTGGGGGATTTCAAATATGGCGCCTAAGGCCGGTGTTAGTGTTTAATAAGCACTAACACCAACCCTAAACACCATACTTGAAATCACCCTGTGCTCATTGATATGTAAGGGTTATTAAGCGAAACAGGAATAAAAGGATACAAATGAGAGAATTGTTGATGAACATTTGAGCAAAGTTAGTCAAGAAATAGTATTGACTTTAAACCACTTGCCTGAACATTGAATTCATTTCAAAATTGCTGCTAAGTGTGACACCAGTAATGAGTAGCGTGTCCTACATTTCATACATGAAAGGTTCATCAACAATTATAGGAAATACATTAATTTTCGAGTATGAAACTCACAGTTGGCAGCAACTTTAGAAGGCTTGTAGAAGTTTAAAATAGACCTTACTTTTTCTTGAATAATCTTTTTACAAATCTTCCCTAAATAAATGCTACTATTGTAGTCTTACGAATTGTCATACTACAGTCAAACCTGTCTTAGTGGCCACCTGTCTAAAGCAGCCAACCTGTGTATAATTGCCTCCGAAAGTAATCCCTCGAGAAGAAAATTAATGTTATGGAACCTGTCTATAGAGGTCACCTATCTACATTAGCATTCGTTCTTGTTTCCCTAGAGTGGTTACTATACACAGGTTTGAGTGTACATTTGGAAGTTGTTAATGGACCAAACTGTTTCGTTTTGACCGATTGTTACAAATCCTAACTAACATGCTTCAGTCATTGTTTTAGGCATTGTGATATATCTCTAGAACTTGATTGTAAAGTGCATTTACCCTTGTTCCCCTTGGGTGGTAACTTTACACATGTTTGTCTGTATCTATAGACCTTGATCCTTAAATGCATTAATGCTGTACATACTCTGACAATCCTACACTACCAGCTTTTAGAAGGCATGTAGAATTTAAAAATGGACATAACTTTTTTCTTGACCGATTTTTTACAAATCTTCACTAATGTGCTACTGTCATTGTCTTAGGCAATGTGATATATTTCTAGAAGTTGATTCTACTATGCATTTACCCTTGCAATACATACACTGCTGGTCCTATGCTACCAGTTTTGCCTGCAGGATGGCCTCTAGTTTGACAGCATCAGCAGCAAACTTCCTGATGCCATCGGACAGCTTCTCCACAGCCATCTGGTCTGAATTGTGCTGCCATCGGAAGGAAGACTCATTCTGAGTGATCTTGTCCAGGTCCTGCTTCTTGGCTGCAAAACAAAAAACACAAAATAATGATGTTGTTAATAAATAATCATGGCTTATGCAGCTACTATTGGCCGCACAACAAGAAGAGCACAATTATGTTGTTCATTTTAATCAGTTAATTTTAATTCTGAGTGATCTTCTCAAGGTCCTGCTTCTTGGCTGCACAACAATAACATAAATAATGACATTGTTAATAAATAATCATTGCTTATTTATCTTCTTCTATTGGCTGCACAACATCAAGAATAATCTTCTCCGCAACCACCAGGCCCCCGTTGCAGAAAGAATGACAATCAATTGTAAGTCAGAAAATTTGTGCATTTTAACCAATCAGATTTGCGCATTTAGAACACATGACCTGACTTGCAATTAATCGTAACTTATAATTGTTTCTCTCTCTGGAGTGGGGCCCTGGTCGGAGTTCTCCTGCCACCAGAAGCAACAGCAACAACAACAACTGTTGATAATACCATCAACACCACCACTAATAGTAAAAACAATCATAATAATTATAACAATAATAACAGTTATTTGATATAGCGCTAGTCATGCAAGTATCATATCACCTTACATTATTACATCATTTATATTATTTACATTGACACCTGTCAATGAATACACACCGCAATCACTCCTGCACACAGAGTGTTGTCTTTTGGATATTAAACATTTCAATACTAGATTTCTATTCAAGGCTTAGCACTGTGGGAGTGAAAGAATTTTAGGTGGTCTTCGGTATGAAAATCCTTTCAATACTTAACTACTTGAAAGATAATACTGCAATCTGATATTTAAAAGAGAATATTTGCCATACCTGCATTAGCATTGAGCTTCTCTCCCACTTCATCCTGAGAGGTGGCCAGCTCCTCCAACAGCTTGGGGCTACAGATAGAGAAGAGGAAACAATAATAATACAAAGTAATAAACATAAGAAGCATTGAGCTTCTCTCCCACTTCATCCTGAGAGGTGGCCAGCTCCTCCAACAGCTTGGGGCTACAGATAGAGAAGAGGAAACAATAATAATACAAAGTAATAAACATAAGAAGCATTGAGCTTCTCTCCAACTTCATCCTGAGAGGTGGCCAGCTCCTCCAACAGCTTAGGGCTACAGGGAGAGAAGAGGAAACAATAATAATACAAAGTAATAAACATTATATAGCATTTATAAATCACGATCTATTCAGACAACCTATTCTGAGGCGCGTAACAAAATAATTAAAATGACCTCCATTTAAGGTCCTATCCAAGGGACAGAGTGTTTCCCTAAACCCTATCCTACATGGGAAGCACCTTACCTGATAGTAAGGAGGTCAATGCCAGCAAGCTCTCTGATCTCTTATATCCTACATGGGAAGCACCTTACCTGATAGTGAGGAGGTCAATGCCAGCAAGCTCTCACATCTCTTATATCCTACATGGGAAGCACCTTACCTGATAGTGAGGAGGTCAATGCCAGCAAGCTCCCTGATCTCTCCGATGTTGCGGAAGGAAGCTCCCATGACAACCGTCTTGTAGTCAAACTTCTTGTAGTAGTTGTAGATCTTGGTTACGCTCACAACACCTGGTCGATTGGAAGAAAAAACACAGGTTTCAAAAGACATCTCAAATCAGTCTGATGAATTGCCATCATCAGCATGATTTGTTCAGCGATTTTATTTACAATTTACAAATCAGCAAAACATTTCTTCTAATTAAAAATAATAGGTTTTTATCTATGTGGTACTTGTGCAAACTGACAATGATTTGATCACTTGTTTAACAACAAACATAAGTAGAAGATTGAATACAGAGTGAAAAAAAAGAGATTGTAACAACCTTTATTTGTTACAATAACTGTTAAAAAAAAATATATATTATGTCTTCAATATAAATACTCTTTTGTTCTGATTCAAAATGTTACAATTATCCTGACTTAACAATTTGTAAGTCCTTAAAGGACAATGAAATCCAGACAAATTGTTGTATGCACTATACAACACTAAATATAATGAATAGTCTCTGAAAATTTGAGCACAATCGGTCAAGAAATAAGAAAACTATTGCTCTTTGAAAAAAGCCATGTTTTTCTTTGAGTGACTCAAATTGGCAACGCACTCTGGCAAAGTTGTGGACAACTCCCCATACATTTTGTACACAAAATTTCAGTTTTGTTCAATTTTCTTAAAATTTATGTTTACCCTTCGTTCGAGTTCAACATATGTTTTGTAGAATGCTTTTATACATAACATATCATGAGTTGGGGGAATGGAAAAATGTGACTATGAAGAAAACTGTAAAAATGGGAACATTTGTGTACAAAACATATGGGGAGTTGTCCACACACTTATCAGAGTGCGTTGCCAATTTGAGTTCCCCATAGGAATAAATGGACATCTTCAAAGAGCCGTAGTTTTCTTGTTTCTTACTCGATTATGCTCTAACTTTCAGAGATTATTCTTCTTAATCTCTTCTAGACTATGAAAGCAACATTTTGCTTGGGTTTCATTGCCCTTTAAAGGTCCAACAAATAGAATTGATTAAAGGGGACCACTACACAAAGAACAACACAGGCGGTAGTGTTGGTACCGTTGTTTGATGTTAAATAGATGTCCAACACTTTGCAAAGGGTTGTGTAATTCATCACCAACACATACAGAACCAACAGGGCCTCATGGTTCCGTATGCGCCAAACGTCTTTGAGTGCGCCAATTCTATACACGCATATTTTGGAGACGATAGAACTATGTAAGATGCGTACGTCCTAGACGCATAGTCTTCTTCTTCAGACACATGAAAACAGGTAGTATGTCACAAGTTTTTAATTTGTCTGGAAACCTATTTTTCTGTTCATCATGCAAAGCAATGAAAAATGCAATGCAAATTGCTGTTCGAGGCAATGTGAGTTTTGTTGAATGTTACCTGGGTCTTCCGTGGGTTCGTATCCAGCCTTGCCTGTAGACGCCTTGTACCAGTCCAGGATACGACCAACGAACGGGGAGATCAGAGTCACACCAGCCTCTGCACATGCTACAGCCTGTAGGATAATAATTGGGAAATAATGAATGATTTTGCGTGCAATGGCAAAGAATATTGCAAAAAGCACAGGCTGGCCAACTGGTGTATTCTACAAGTTTTTGTTGTGCTCCAATCCCCCCAAAAGTTTGATAGGGTTGTTGTTGTATGTACTGAAAGTTTACAAAAGCTAGTTAAAGAACAAGGTGTGGAATATTAATAATAATGTTATACTTTATTTGTTTCTCAACCGAGCATGGTGGCTTAGCGGTTAGAGTGTCCGCCTCAAGCACGGGAGGTCCCCAGTTCGAACCCAGACCGGGTCATACCAAAGACTTTCAAAATGGTACCTTCTGCCTTCTAGCCAGGCGCTCGGCAGTTATAGAATGGAGAAGGGAGAGTTAATCACACGAGTTACCAGAGGACTGGCCCCCTTCTTCAGCTATTGCTACATTTAGTAGATGTGTGGCCTAGGGCTAATGAATTGGAGATAGGCGCCGCCTTATGTTGTGCCAAAATTGGCACGGGGAGGACTTTAACTTTAAACTTTTTTTAAAATTTGTTTCTGGGACAAACAACGACTACAAGAGCACCAGTCTAGCAATGCAGAAGTCTCTGGTTCAAATCCTCAGGAAGCCCAGTTATCGTAGTCAAGAGAGCAGTTACACACCTGCAAATACAGTATCTTGAGCTTTTTGAACAAGTGCTGGGGGGTGTTTCACAAAGATCCCAAGTCAAACTTAACACTAAGTTGGACTTCAAAACTTTCGAAAGCCACCAGTTTCTTTGTAAAATTGCTGAACAAGTTCTTTAAACAGGCCTACAATTTTGATAAAAATTAATTAACATTTTCTTTTATCAAAGAGACTTCAATTTATTGATGTGAAATTGTTGTGGAAAGTTTCAACTATTCGCATTTGGGCTCTTGAATATGTTTAAATCTGAAGCTACAAATGGCTTACCATAATTTTTACTTCCAACTTAATGTTAAGTTTGACTTAGGATCTTTGTGAAACACCCTCTGAGCTTTATAATGCTGTGCCTCACCTGTGCCATAGAGAAGAGCAGCGTCAGGTTGCAGTGGATCCCAAAATCTGCCTCCAGGGTCCTAACAAATACAAACAAATCAAACAATCAAAAGAGCTGCATTCAAGTGCAAGTTAATTTTATTGTTTTTTCTGAAATGTGTTTTGTCACATGTATATTCATAGAGTTGCAATAATAAATAAATAGATTGTCTTAGTCTGCAGTGGATCCCAAACAATCAAACAATCAGAAACAAGAAAAAACAACTTTTTTAATAGCACAGCGTATTATATAGAGAAGGTGAAATTTTGGTCAAGGAAGCAAAATTGATATTTGTTCCTTCATATACACAACTGAGGGAATGACTTGTACTAAATGGAATGTACATTGATTCAATCTGAAAATGAAAGCTGAGTGGGCCTCACCAAGAAGCTCTAGTAGCAAGTATATAATTTTAAAACATCTAAAATATTAAAGTTTCTAAATTATGGGATTTTTTATAACCCAGGTAACAAGAATAAGAGTATCAAGTCTATCTGATTGGAATAGATAACTTGTAGGAGAGCAAAGGGACACTCACTTTTAGCCTGGAAAGGCTTATTATTGCTTGTTTGTTTATCTTACTTGGCATTTGCTTCCAACATTTCAGTCTCAGCACCACAATATGGAAGATATAATACTACATATTGGTACTCACTTGGCAGCCTGGATGCCCTCCCATGTGGAGCTGAGCTTGATGAGGATGCGCTCCTTGCTGATGCCTGCCTCCTCATACATCTCTATCAGCCGCTTAGCCTTGGTGATCTGCCCTGCCTTATCATACGACAACCTAGCATAGGCAACCACAGGAACAGTTGGGTACATAAATGTAAATGTGAATATCAAACATAAAAGATGGGCAGTTTCCTTATTTCAATGTCATTGTCATACGATGCCTAACTTGGTTATGAAGTATCAAGTATTAGTCAGAATTTCCTGATGACTACAGTTGAAGAAAACATTGCGTTTTGACCCGAGGGAAATATTAAATTTCTAGACTTTTCATTCTTTGGGCTTTCATGTTGGTATGTAAAGTGGGAAGCAAGTACTTGACTAAACTAAAACTTAGACATGGGGTGGTATTCTGTAAGATCATCCTAAAGTTGATCTTAATAGGAGTTGATCTTAAGATCTTAAGATCAACTTTAAGACCTTCCTGAGATTGGCAAAATTGGTATTCTGTAATTTGATCTTGGATCATCTTAGCATTCATAATGAATAATTAATCCGCGCCATGAAGATTTTCACAATTCGGCTCTCTATATGAAATTTTTCCCAGAGAAAAAGAATTTGGCTGTCATTTCTCATGAAATCAATCAATTTTGGGATAATTAGTAAATATCTAATTGTCCTGGGAACGCCCCTTTTAAATCGCCAAAATGTGACGTCATCTAAAGAACTGACTAATGAACTAAATTCTACACGCGTCATGATGTAAGCCAATGAATTGTCAATCACATTGCCGATTCCGGACCCTAAATGTGGGTGGGGCGTAAACTGGCTGCTAAGTGAGATTTGGAATAAAAAAACTAGTCTTAAATCACTACTGTGGTTATTTTCATGGATTTTTTTTCGGCAGACCTATGTTTCAAGTCATCAACTATGGAATAAGTGTAAAAGTACGTTGTATTCTTTAGGTCCTTTAAGATCAAATTTTCCCTTACAGAATACCACTCCAGAGTCTTCGTTCATTTTAGACACAGCATAATATTCAATATAATTCACTTCTCAAAAGCATTTCTGGTCAATTTTCCTTATATTTTAATTTATTTTCTATACAAAAATGATTCACTTTGGTTGACTTGATCCCTTCCACTTATCCTTATTTGAGTTATTTGTTCTCATGCTTAGGGTTTGTACCAGGTTTATATAGCTTCTGACTATCACAAGCATTAACAAAATGGATAGAGAAATAGTCTCGCAATCCCATTTTTTCTTCACTGCTTTTCATTTATTAAATGTATTTTTGATCAGTTTAGAACACCAGCCAGAAGGTTTACTGAAAGCTATCAATCTCTACAATCTATGGACAGAAACTTTATTTGGACCTCCAGTTGTATTTATAGTAGGATCAATTGTTGGTGAAGTTATGCAATGCTAGAAATGGAATCATTTGCCTTGTGGCCCAGTTGGGCAAGTAAAAAATGAATATTTTCTAATTTGAGCAGCCCAAAACCTGGATCTGGTAGCCCCAAACAAAGAAATTGATTAAAAATTGTTTTATATTTGGTTGCACATCTGGTAAGTCAAATTAAGCATAAAATATAATTGTGGGTGCCCAAAGGAATTTTTAGTAGCATTTTTAATATCTAGCATTGTGTATGGATAGAAACTTATTGGGGGGACGTCAGTTGTAATTTAAGTATTGTTGGGGAGGTTGTGTACATACCTTGCGTCGACCTCTGTTGATACCCGTCCAGGGATAATCTCCAGGATCTTGCGGCCAAAGATGGTAACTAGCTTGTCCATGGCTAGGACCAGCTGCTCATCCAATGTCCTGCAAACATAACAAGAATGGCTTGGATTTAGCATCTGATGTGATTGATAATCATCCCTAAAGCCAGTCCCTGGTCTCACAAAAAGAAACTTTTTTGATTTATGGTATGAAACAAGATAAAACTTCCTATATTTAGCATTATAATAAAACAGTTGCATAGTGTGAGACGTCCCAGTCCCAAGTACTACGGGCCGAGCCGAGACAGCGGTTTCAGTTTGAAACGTTTTGAAAATCAACACCATTCTATAGTTAGTAATGGGAGTCATCTGTAAATTACAGACAATTTGGGGTTCATTCCAAGTCAAGGACAGAAATTGGTAGGTTTGTATGCATTAACTTATTCAGGACTGGTCCCCAAAATACTTGGGCTAGGGTCTATGGAGAATACATGTTAAAGCAAAATCATCAGTCCCAGTATGGGTTAAGCTTAGGATTACATACTAAAAAAATTATGCATTACTGCCAATAACAAATGTTAGTGGCAATTAACTAGTGAAAATGATGGGTCTGTAGGACAAAGAAATTAGTCTCCACAACTACTAATTATGTACTAAACCAACAACAAAATCATAATCAATTTGAAATTTAAGTTTGAGTAGACATTTTATTGAAATGCACGTTTTTATGGTCAGACTTACGATGCATTTTGCTTAGCAAAGGCCACAGCATCGTCAATGAGGGCAGCATACTGGGGCTTGGTGGCAGCAGCCAGGATCAGAGATGGGTTGGTGGTTGCATCAGTCGGTTTGTACTTCTGCATCACTGAGGCAAACAAACATTCAACAAAAGCCAGTGTTAAAAACAGAATAAAATGCAATAAAATACAAACAACTATCCTGAAACAAGAAATAATGAAGTAGACTTCCAGCCTTGTATTTCTTGTATGTACACTTATATCACTATGTGAGATCCAGACTCAAGAAATTATAATGAAATACAATAATTAAGGAAAAAATTAACAGCTAGTACTTCTATATCATTAACAGAGATAATACACAATACACACACAATGTGGTACTATTAGAGCTTAAATGGGAGCCAAGGTTTCCAAATGCTGGCAGTTTCGCTTGCTGTTGATACTGAATTCCCCTATATTCCTCTTGGGTGTCACTAATATGAAAATAATGTTTTTGAAACCACTACTATCTGTTTTGACTGAACACTGGAGGCTGCCATGTTGTCCAACTGTACCATATGAAACATCATTTGACCTTGCACTAACACACAAGCGGGTTACACTACCACTGACATAGCTCAGCAAATTCATCAAAAGCTGTTACCTAACCTGATTTTGTTAGTGCACACTCAGATGATCATGCGGTATCAATGGAAAATATGACAGCCTCCAGTGGTCAGTAAAAACAATTGATGGTTGTTTTAATAATAAACATTGATTATTTCCATTTTAGTGATAAATACACAAAATACAGTTTATGTTTATATTTTATAACAGATTTTGGGTGGCAACAATGTTTGTGTATTACATGTACAAAGATGTTATTTATTTGTTGACTTCGTTTTAATTCATGTGGTTGCCAAGTATTTACAACTCAAAAATATTTTATGATTTAATAGATTGCTTTAGGAACGAGAAATGTTGTACAGTACTTCATACAAAATATGAGATATGTGTGTCCAAACTAAAAGTCACCCTGGCTTAAAGCAACGCTCGAAATTAGCACAGGCCCGATGGCCCGGGGCCACCAAAAATCTCTGTCGGGCCACCAAAAAATCATAATTGCTCTATTTTAGTGGCCCGATTGGGCCAGTAAGATTTCCAAATGTAAATCTGAAAATTTGACATTTCAAACATCGCCAAAACCAGGCATAAAAAACAAAGGAAATCAGTGGAAAAAATCAACAAAATAGCGAGCGCAAATCTGCTAACGGCAATAATCTGGAGAAATGTGCGTGATTAGACAGAAAAAATCATCTCGTTCTGGAGGTGCCTATGAAAATTATGACGTCTTGGGGAGACAAACAACAAAGAGAAAGACAGATTTACCCGTCTACTACTAGTGCATACAAGTAAAACTAGAAGTGTACACACATGCTGGTACATGTACCTTGTACTGGCCCCATGTAATATAAATGGGGACGGTATGTACATCAGCTTAATACAGCAATTCGCATAGCCACACACAGTCTAGTCAACTCTGCAACTATGCTTTGACTTGTCTTCAATTCAGTCCAATTTGCGCAAATTCATTTGGGCAAGAAAGCCAGAAAGGCCTTATTATCTTTCAAAGCATCACATAATTTGAAAGAACTTCAAATATAGGACTCATAATAAGGTAGTACAGATTTTGTTTTATCTAGTTTTGTACTTTTGTAGATGTTTCATGCCAATTTTGTGAGAGTTCCAGTTCAGTCCCATGCATGTTGTTTTGTGTATAATTTCAACTTTCAACTTGTAAGTTGACAAAATCGCACAGAGAAAGGGCTGAAATTGTAACATTTCATCACTCCAAAATTACCTTTTACTGATTCAATGTTGGGTTTATATATTCCTTTACGGATTTTTGATCAGGGTGGTGATTTTAGATGTTATTTTCATTAATTAATTCTTATGAAAAGCTAAGATTACCGTTCACTGTTTTCTTTTGTTTTTCCTTGTTTTTTCGGGCCACCAAATTTCTGTTTCGGGCCACCAATATTGGATAAATACCAATTCTACTTGCCCGATCGGGCCACCAGCAAAAAAAGTTAATTTCGAGCGTTGCTTAAAGGTAAATTTTAAAATCAAAATATACAGTTTTCAGAAATATTTGATAACAATTCACCATTAAAGGGATCTACATTGTATGTAGAAACATTGTCAACATCCAGAAAACCTACTTAGAACTCTAGCAGTTCTCACATACCTCGTTGTAATCGTATTACCAATAGAAGCATGGACAGGTTTCGGTTTTCAGAATTTCTCTTTCATTATGAAGATAATTATGATTGAGGTGTCGTGATTGGAAAACCTCTATGGGAGAATGTAAACTGTATACAAATTATTGCAATGAGTAACCATTTACTTTGCATTTCCCCTCATTATTGGGTCATGTAACATCCATTTACCATGGAATTTTCACGCAGCACTCAGTGGACAAGATATCAGATCCCAGAAATGCACATTTCATCAACCCTTCATCGGTTGTTGCACATGTTAACATAACTAGACCCCTTTAAGCAATGCAGGAATTATTTAAGGGGGCTACTTTTCCAATCTGATGGATATCCAGAAATATTTCCCGTAATACCCTATGGTACAATGTAATTTTAGGGGGCTACCTACTGATTTCAGGGGGCTATTTTGAAAATTAGGGGGCAAAATCGGCTAAATCGCCCTCAGCCCCCGTATATTTCCTACCCTGCCTTTAAGAAAATACAGCATATTAGTCTAAAATCAACCCAGTTTTACCTGTTCCCTACCAGATTTGGGATATTTCCACAGACTTGATACAGTACCCACCAGGTTTATGACTTCATGTAGGCAATTGGTTAACTGTTGCAAATATGTTCATGGCAGAAAAATATGCATGTATTCTGTTCATACATACCTTTTAATTTACTACTGGTACTACATGTACACAGCTATGAAGCCATGCACTACATGGGGGCAACTACGATTATTGCCCATTATGGGCCATCTACAAAGTACGTACGCACAAGAAGGGGGAGGGGGGGGGGGGTTATGCTGAGGCGTACGCTACATTCAACCACATGCATACAAAGTGCGTACGGTCGTGTGTCATGAACTCGCCTCCAAATAGGGTGGAGCCGTTACATTTTGGGGATTTTTTGTTTGCATTTTACTTCATATTTTCAAAACCAAAAATCCTTTCTTAACAAATTTGGTATCATTTGAAAGGGCTATCAAAATGCTATCATTCTGCAAAGTTTCAAAGGTATGCCTCTAGTTAAGATCGAGATACAGCCGTTTGAAGGTTAAAGCCGGAGGGTGGAGCAGGAAGCGGCGCCGCAGGAAGCGGCGCCCGTGTACAAAGTCTATGGGGAAATGACTCTCAAAGCGCAATTTTTCTTAAAACGTTAATAACTTTGTCAAAACTAGATGTATAGCAACAATGTTGGTATCAAATGAAAGCTAAACCATTGAACTTTAATGTCAAGTGATTGAAAAGTGTTTTTGCCACATCAAATTTTTATTAAATCAACACAAACATAGAAAATTGGGGGTTTCCCACTACTTTCCTGTACAGACTCTATGGGGGCACAATCTTGACCGATACATTTTGTGAATTCTTGGTAAAAACGTTAATATCTTCAAAACAAAAAGGTTTAAGACTACACATTTGGTATCAAATTAAAGCTTACTTATCACACTCATCATATTTAGGCTTTACTCTGTATTCCATTCATCTAGTGACTCCTACTTAGTGAAAATTATTGACTATTTAAACAAACAAAATTCATGAAGTATGAATTAAAAAATCTCCCGCAAAAATATAATTTACCCTATACAATATTATATTGCTGTAAAGGTCTAAGTCTGCTCTGCATGAAAACATTATAATTTCTTGTCTAGAGCTACTTTAGAAAAAGTTATCAGGAAAATATTGACCTCTAAAACTGTAAAAAAAATTTCATGTTTTGGTTAATATGAACAGTTAACTGTACACCTAGTGTTATTTCTGAGTGCATATTTGGGTTCCTTGGGAAATTTCCTTTCAGAAAATGTATAGTTTTGATTGGGTAGGGGGTCTTCCTCAGAAAATATTTGCTCTCAACTGTAACATTGTCCCGCAGAAGCCCAAAACGGCATGTAACGCAAAAGGAGGCGACCTCACGACGCATGACCGTACAGGGGAGAGGGGGGGTCAATTTGGGACAATAATTTGCGTACATAGGCTACTTTGTAAATGGCCCCTTATGTGGTGAAAGTAGTATGAAGTGAACTATGCAGCCACTGACATAACAGGTAAAGAATTTACATATCAGTCATAACCCATAAAGACCACTAACAGCATAATAGAACTAGATGGATCTTCGATTGCGCGCAATCAAAAATTATGCCTCCGCTATCACGCGATTTTAATATCAAGCCCAAATTAACATGCACTGATTTAATTTTTAACAATATTTTTCATATATTTTGAGTCCTGTGACCTTGACCATATGACCCTAATCTTTGATGGCTCCCTAAAAAACATTCAGGTACCAAGTTTGATTGAAATCTGACATTTAGTTCTTGAGATTTTGGCATTACAAGCTTTTTTGCATGTATAATGAGTCCCGTGACCTTGACCTCAACCTCATGACCCCAACATTTTATGGCTACGTTGACTCTTTATGATACATTCAGGTACCGAGTTTGATTGAAATCTGACATTCAGTTCTTGAAATTTTGCCATTACAAGCCATTTTCGCATACATATTGAGTCCTGTGACCTTGACCTTTGACCGCATGACCCCCCAAATCTAATCAGATCAGTGGCACCCCGATATGTACACTCATACCAAGTTTGAAATTGATCCGTCAACCGGTTCTTGAGATATCGCAAGAACGAGGCTTTTTTACACATACATTGAGTCCTGTGACCTTGACCTTTGACCTCATGAACCCCAAAATATAATCAGATCATTGCCACCCCAATATCTACACTACCAAGTTTGAATTTAATCTGTCAACCAGTTCTTGAGATATCGCGAGAACGAGGCATTTTTGTATATATATTGAGTCCTGTGACCTTGACCCCTAAAATCTAATCAGATCATTGTCATCCCAATATGTACACTCATACCAAGTTTGAAATTGATCCGTCAACTGGTTCTTGAGATATCGCGAGAACGAAAACGGGACGTACGGACGGACGGACGCCAACCCGAAAACATAATGCCTCCGGCCACTTCGTTGGCGGAGGCATAAAAATTTGTCTTTATGAAAATGTAGCTGTACAGGTTTAGTTCCTTATAGCCTCACCAGTCAATACAGCAATTCTGACTGCATGCAGGCTTAGTGCCAAACAGGATTAGGCAACTAAAGATGTATTTCTCTTGCACCATGCACACCATTGTACAAAATGTGCTATCTCACTAAAAAAAAATAGGTACCATACATGATATAGCCTAATCCCTTGTGATGATTGTGAGTTTTGTAAAGCTGGCATCACTGAATAAGTACTGTCACTTCAAAAACTCCATCAATGCATGTGGCCACTTGTTTCTTGTGAGTCAAATTAAAAAAAAGGATGCAGGAAATAGATGAACCACAGATAAATCAAATACATACAATGGATGAACTTGTTTACAGGGGGTTAATCAATAGAATACAATGTACGTTGCTTGCAAGATTAACAGTATCCCTTTGGCAAGATTAACAGTATCCCTTTGGCAAGATTAACAGTATCCCTTTGGCAAGATTAACAGTATTCCTTTGACAAGATTATTCACACAATCTGAGAATATGAAACCAATCTCAACAATGATTGTAACAAGTACAGTACATTTGTAAATTAGCGCTGTAGATTCTCTACAACTACAGGTGTGAGCCGTTTTGTGTCAAGCACAGGTGCACGATTACATAATGTTTGTTCGTCTATCCCCTTGTTCACACACACAAATTTCATCCCTTTATCATGACTAAAGAATCAGCAGCTGACTATAGAATCAGCTGCTGATTAGCTATACGATGAAATTTGTGTGTCTGAACGCTGACTAACGAAACGAAGTATAGCGAATCATGATTAACGAAACGTGGGTTTGATCATCGTTTTGTACGAGAGCTGACTATAGAATCACGATCATTTCGTGTGTGAACAACGGCTCGCTCGATTAATCATGATTAGCTATACGAGACTTGTATAACTGGGCGAGGCTTAATGCCCCGCAGACAGAAAAAAGACAACACACTGCGCAGTAGCAAACTGCGCACTTCGTGCAGCTGGCCAGCCACCTGTTTTGAGATCTTGGTTTTGTGTGTGTGAACGTTAGTGTAGTTTGGTTAATCATGATTCTCTATACAACGTTTCTTTAGTCATGATTCTTTAGTCGAAAATGTTTGTGTGTGAACACGCTGTATGATGTTCATTGCTCATAAATTATACATGGTTGCATACATGTAATCCGAGATGAGGGCTGAGATAATAAACAGTACCTGCATCACAGAATGCATACGTTATATTGTGCCTTGTGGTGTTAAATCCAATTCTAAAGGAGGCAAAGTGTGATGACGATGGACTGCCAGGCATCTGCTCCCCCAACTGTTCATACACGTACACTGCTTAGTATAGCTCAGATTAAAGGGATCTAGTAACAGTGCCCAAATCCACAAAACTTACAACTCTACCTCTTGCTCTTCTCAGAAAACTTGTTGTATTCATATTATCAATAGAAGCATGCCATGGAGCAGGTTTTGGTTTTCTGAATTCTCTTTCGTTATAAAGATATGTATGATTGAAGTGTTTGGATTAGGAAATCTCCATGGGAGAATTTAAACTGAGCACTAAGTTAGTAAAATAAGTAAGTAAAATAGTAAATATCACTTTGCATTTTCCCTAAATTACTCGGTCATATGATTTCATTTAACATCCAGGAATTTTCACACATCACTCGGTGGACATACCAGAGCACAGTACATTTGATCAACCCTTCGTCAGTCCACAATGCCTTTAATTGGGCACTGAGTAATTGGTGGCTGTTCACAAAGCCAGTGGGCTAGCTGGAATACATCCTTGGGTCAGAGTGAGAAGGGTGTTAAGTCTAATGTTGGATAATTAAGTTCTGCAAACCATCTTAATTCGGAGCATTCTAGTAATGCCAAATTTGTAGATTACAAATTATTTATTTGGGGGAATATTCAATAAAAAAAATAAACAAGAGCTTCATTTTGTTTCTGCAAGGCTCCCACATTTTAAACAGAAGTGTACAAAACATGACTCAGCATCCTTCTTTTACCGAGATATCATTGGGAAGAATGTGCAGACTGAATGGGAAAGACTGCAAACACTACACCACTTTTAATAATGCACTATGAGAATAGCGGAGAATAACGACCCAAATGATAATGCGTTGGTTGCAATCTAGATGTATAGAGGAAGGTAGGAGGTGCTTTATTGGGGATTGGAGGAAGTCTGGCATTAGTATGTGCTGTGCATTCACTGTGAAAAGGCTTACCGTATTTGTCGGTGTATTAACCGCATGGTTTTCCCGACGGAATTACCGACGAAAAGGGGGGTGCGGTTTATACGCGGAGATAGGAAAAATTGCATGAAAAAAAAAATAATTTGATAGTAAAATTCTTGATTTTTAGATGGTCAAAATGTGCCGAGGATAAGTAAAAAACATAATTCTTTTCCAGAGAGTTTTGGTCTATGAAATATAATTCAATTTACTGAAGTCTCTGAAGCACATAAAGGAAATTATGAGCCCCTTCCCCGGATTTTGTTGAGTAATTGAGTTTACCAGAAAATACAACACGGAACACTATACATGGGACTGTAATAAATTCTAGCTGAAAAACGAAGACAAAACAACAAAATTAATTAAAACGGAGATAAAAAAAACTGTACCTTGATATGTTATTCCTTCTTACAAGTTCAGATTTGGTTAAATCTACCCTTGAAAATTGTTTTCAAGGGTTGAAAATTGTTTTTGGAGATGAAAAATTGTGATCGTATTAAACTTGCAAGTGCAGGTTTGATTTGACTGAAATTAGCAATCAATCACGATAGGATTGGCTAATTTCAGTCTTGACTGAAATTAGCAATCAATCACGATAGGATTGGCTAATTTCAGTCTTGACTGAAGTTAGCCAATCCTATCGTGATTGATTGCTAATTTCAGTCAAATCAAACCTGCACAGTACCAGCACTTGCAAGTTTAATACGATCGCAATTTTTCATCTCCAAAAACAATTTTCAACCCTTGAAAACAATTTTCAAGGGTAGATTTAACCAAATCTGAACTTGTAAGAAGGAATAACATATCAAGGTACAGTTTTTTTATCTCCGTTTTAATTAATTTTTGTTGTTTTGTCTTCGTTTTTCTGCTAGAATTTATTACAGTCCCATGTATAGTGTTCCGTGTTGTATTTTCTGGTAAACTCAATTACTCAACAAAATCCGGGGAAGGGGCTCATAATTTCCTTTATGTGCTTCAGAGACTTCAGTAAATTGAATTATATTTCATAGACCGAAACTCTCTGGAAAAGAATTATGTGTTTTACTTATCCTCGGCACATTTTGACCATCTAAAAATCAAGAATTTTACTATCAAAATTTTTTTTTTTCATGGAAAACCCCAAAAGTTAGGGATGCGGTTAATACACCGGAGCGGGTAATACACCGACAAATACGGTAATGCACTCAGTGCATAGGAAACTAATAAGAGACAAAAAGAAACAAATAAAGGGCTTGGAATAACGGCTAAGGCTAGCTAGCAATATGTACATGTATGAGCAACTCTCCGCTAAAAAGCACAAATTACAAAATTTTCCTTTCCATCTATTAACCAATATAATTTTGATGTTTTACTTTATTTGGGGCCTAGTGAAATGTGACAAACCAACAGCAAAAAAGAATATTGCATTTGTTGGTAAATTAAACAAAATATCAACATTCTGTCTGTGATTGGTATCTTATTAATTATATGACCTTACACCACAAAACGGCCAATAAGTCTGGGAAAATGATTATGCTGATTTTCACATGACATAACAGTAGAAGTCATTACCTTTACAATGGTATGTAAATTGTCATATTCAGACAAGCCAAACCCTCTGAAAATGAGCGCCAAAGATTTGGAAAATAGCTGAAGCAGATTTAAAACAAGGAAGAAACTGGCCACTTCAAAGATTGGAGTCCATTCAAGCGCTGTAATCTGATAATTGTTATTCAATGAAAAAACATATTTTAAAATGATTTCTGACGATCAAAATTTCACAGAAGGTAGTCTAGATTAAGATACCTTCATTCAGTAAATACAAAAATCCTTAATCTCATATTTTAAACCAAATTTGATTATTTTAGCTTATAGCAAGTAAACTATCTGAGCGACATAACGGTCGTTTTGTGGTGTAAGGTCACATATATATATATAATGTACAACTCAAAATTATCATAATTGATTGGAGTATTTTGCATTGGAAATTTTGTCTTTTCAACTTGAATAATATACATAAAAGTTAATAAGAATTAAATTTAACAGTATGTAGCTTCAAGATTGAGAGTGGTCAAGTATCCATTACCTGCCCCACAATGTGCATACAATGTATTACACATGTGATGACATAAACGGTACCCCGGGGTACCAGACGAAAATCCGCCATTTTGTTAAATTATTTATTTAATTTTTAGGGCTGTACTGTGGGTATAGCCTGCATACAATCGCGCGCTGCACTGCATGCACAACGCAATAGCTGCGGTACGGTTGGACGCAAGATGGCGCTACACAATGCGGGATACTGCGTGTGTCATCATGTCATTAATTTCAATCATAATAAGTGAAATAAATTATAAAATCAATTTGCAGTCTCTATAGTTTTATGGAATGATGTGTCAAACATTTTTCCTACTATTATGGTCGTACGAATTCAGTTTTTTGAAAACTATTATGCAAACAAAAAGTAAACTGAATGTCCATTGTTCAGTCTCACACACAGAAGTTTAAACAAACAAAAATATGGCCTTTTGGCCTTGGTAAGTGGTTACTGATGTACAATTACCCATCAAGAAAAACATTGCAGGTGCAAGTTAGTGCCCTGGGAAAATAAAGTTACTGTCATTTTTGTAATTTATTGTACACAAATAAATTCTTTCTACTTGATTTTATGTGTAACCTGCATACATGTACATGTGCGCAATTCCCACATCTTTTATTTGCTACTGTACGTTTTCTTTCTGATTCGTTTTTTGATGACAGTTTTTTGTCCTTGATGATTGGAGTAATCACATCCCTTGTACAGTAAGCTGATTTTGGTTGTAAAGACTAACAAGACAAAATAAATGGGAGACTTTAAAGGGATAGTTGAGTTTTGGTATAGAGGGCGCTAGCGCGCTACACAAAATAAATTTTGTGTGAGATAATGAAAAACTTAGCGTCAAAATCAAAAAAGCATACAATTTTAATTACAGAATAAACTTTATTTAATCTAAATCGGTTCAGAAATGGCTCAGAAATATCCATAAACATAACCGTTTGTAATAAATGTGGGGCCCCACAAATATTCAACAATTTTGAACCAGCCGTTAATTTTTTTTTAAATGCTTCCTCTTTTCAAAAATTTACAAAAGAGGTTTTTAGATAGTTGTTGATTATCTCTCTATGTAATCACCGTTTCAAACATTAAATGTACAATATTTTATTTCAAATGGCTGAAACCTATGAGTGTTTAGAGAGCGCCCTCTTGAGTTTTAACGGCTCTTTTTTAATGATAGCAGGCCTTTTACTTAGTAATTTGTAATTTTGTATTCCATTCGAGCATGGTGGAGTTATATACATTGTAACTATTAGTTTGTAATGTAATGGTGCAGGTTTTGCTTAACGTATTTGCTGGTGTATTAACTGCACCTTTTAAAAAAAAATAAAAAAAAATAAAAAGGGTGCGGTTAATACACGGGTGCGGTTTACACCGTATTAATCACACTTTTTTCAATTTTTTTTTTTTTTTTTGAATGGGGGTGCCGTTAATACACAGGTGCGGTTTATACACCGGCAAATACGGTACTAAAATTGACCAAAACTGAACTCTCTTTACCAGAACTCAACTATCCTTTTAACAATCTTTATCTTTTGAGAGCCTACAAATTAGTTATTGGCTAGTTTGTATCTTAGTTCAATATTTTTGCTCCATTTTGCTGAATCTACATGTACATGTAATCTATAGACTTTCCTAGTCCCCTCTTGACTTGTGTTTTTTAAACTTACAATCGGGTTTGTTTTCTTTCTAGAACTCATCTGAAACTAGTTCACAATAACAAATTATAATAAAAATTTGAAAAATTATGAAAATGCGAACCTAAAAATCACCACCCAACAATAATATTCTTATTATAGAAAGGTAACATCTTTAGTATTTCATTCCTTCAAGAAGTTCACAAAAATATGTTTTCAGAAAAAAATATATAATTGGAAAACGCATCACCATTCTCAACCATGCGTTCATGCGGTCTGAATTGCGTAGACTATATGCGTGCGTAGCCAGAGCGCACTGTGCAGAGCGAACGAATCATCCGGGATTTTATTGACGTACGCGTGAAAGCATTGGCGCACCCACAAATGCATGGGCGTCGATACTTACGTAATACCTATTCATCAGGGGGGATGGATGAATGGATCATCCCCTCCTGATGAATGGGTATCAATGACAAATCGACGCCCATGCACAAATGCCTCTCCCGTATGGAACCAGGAAATAGCAGTGGTTCCGTAAGTGGTTGTAATTAATTGCTTTGTTTATGAATTACACAACCCTTTGTAAAATGTTGGGTATCTATTTGATATCACAAAACGGTACCAAAACATATAATAACGTGTTGTCCTTTGCCTGGTGGTCCCCTTTAAGATATTACCTAGTATATTACCTACATGTAGTATGAGACAAACTAAATACATGTATCTAAATAGTTATCATGCTACATGTATGACTATATTTTAAATTCAGAATATGCAGTATCATACAGTGACTGGCAAGTTGGAACCAGGAAATGGCAAACTGTATACAATTTGGGACTAATCACACAAAACCAGGAATGTAGAGAGACAATGAGGAAGGAAAAAGCTACAAGTTACAAACACTCACAGGACTATTCAAGCATAACACTCTATTGTACTGTGTGAACCTCTCTACCCAGTGGCAAGTAATGAAAGCACATGTACAGAGTCCCACAACAGGATGCAGGATTTCCTGAGCACTAGTACAACTATTTTGATGGACTATCTACTATTTAGTAAATTAAATGAACAAAACAAAAATGAGAAGAACTTTGAACTGAAACATCTACACGTATATACATGTATAGGTAGCTAATAACAGGGAAATAAAAATGTATATATATAGAGGCACTGATTTTCCGTTTTTAAAAAAGGCCTTTTCCGTTTCAGAAAATCAGGAATTCCGTTTTTACCTGCCTGAAAAACGGAAATTCCGTTTTGCCATAGACTTTGTACATGTGAAAAACTGCAAATTCTGTTTACATAGAACTCCATACAAAATTTAATGAGTAGGGTAAAATCATGATTTTCACCCACAAATCATCAAAATTTGGGGGGAATGTGTCCTGCCTGATATCAGGAAGGACTTACCACAGGCCAGAGAGTAAATATCTTTAAAATTCATTTAATAATGATTAATGCTGAGTTGGTTTGGTCGATCACACCGGTTCCCCACCGTCACCATCGGGTCCCGGTTTCGTTTTCTTTGGAACGGGGTCCGAAAAAGAAAGGAAAAAAAAAAAAAAAAAAAAAACGATTTTTTTTTTTTTTTTTTTTTTTTTTTTTTTTTTTTTTTTTTTTTTTTTTTTTTTTTTTTTTTTTTTTTTTTTTTTTCAAATGGTCAATTCCGCGATTTCGATCGCGGAAAATCAGTGCCCCTATATATAGAGTGATATGTTTGTGGTATGTTTGTGAGCTATTAAAGGGCCATTTAATAGCTTTTAATACAAATAATAATAATATCTTGCATTTATAAAGCGCCATCTATCTACAGTAGGTAACCTATTCCGAGGCGCATAATTATTATTATTACCAATGGTCATGAGGTACATTTCAAACCCACACATACTTTCTCCACTCCCCGGGAGCATATTAGCCGTGCTGCCACTGATGATGGCGCAAAGGCTAATTAATACCCAACCATGGTACCCATTTATACACCTGGGTAAAGAGCAGCAATTGTGGGTTAATTGTCTTGCTGAAGGACAAACGTAGTGGGCATACACAGGGTTCAAAATCGGGATCTCACGATCGGAAAGCGCACGCTCTACCAATCAATCCAGTTCAATGCAAATAAATGCAACTTGGAAGCTAAATGCTGGCATTATTCTTACTGGTACTGATAACAGCATAAATCTTCTCACTTCTAGTGGCTGCAGAGGCTGCCATTTTTTAAACAATCCATGTTCAAATGATACTGCATGTGGACTCGACAAAAATGGATTGAGTAAATATTGTTCTTTTCTCTGCTGCTATGTCAGTGGTTATGTGAAGTTTTTTGTAATGTTCCACATGCAATTTCTTTTGCACATGCACTACTACAAAGCATGGAAGCTTCTAGCTGGCAGAAAAGGCAAGGACGCAGCCAACTAGAATGCAGGATTTCAGCTGTTACCAAGGTACATGTAGTTACAATAATGGAACACAATTGCAAAAGTTGTATGAAACAGGGCCAGAACCAGTTACAAATAAAATGTGACCTGTTGCCATCGAAATTGGAATTTGAATCGCAATTCAAAATTCCCAAATTCTTGTATTTTGTCCCTTCGCGTGAACGGGGCACAAATAAAACGTGAGATTTGAAAATTTGTGCGAACAGGCCTAACTATGAAGTACAACAAATCACAAATCACCAGAAATTCAAGAATTTTGAGAATATATTGGTACTTTATTAGTGCTTTGTGGTGACATAATGTAAATTATAATTTTTTTCATTACCAGAGATGTACCAAAGAGAGGAACATTTATGAGAATTGGCAGGATTTGTGCTCTCATCATTCTCATTAAAGGGGAATTAACACTTATCCTTTTGACTTACTGGATGTGATGAGAGCATAACTACTATCATTGCTAGTCACTTATTTCCTCATGAATATTCCCGATTACATAAATAATCAATATTTTATGGACCACTGTCGTCTGCTTTCAATGCCCATAGGAGGCGGCCATTTCTTCAACTACTCGCGGTGAAATGACGTGGCAGGCGGAGAACACAATAGCATTATCGTAACCCGCTATTGTGTTCTCCGCCTGACACGTCATTTCACCGCGAAAAGTTGAAGAAATGGCCGCCTCCTGTTGGCATTGAAAGCAGACGACAGTGGGCCATAAAATATTGATTATTTTCATTATTGGGAATGAGGAAATAAGTGACTAGAAATGACAAGAGTTATGCTCTCAATACATCCAGTAAGTCAAAAGGCTAGGAGTTCCTTCTCCTTTAAAGGGATCTGTGCAAAAATTGATGCAGGGTTGATAAAATGTGTATCTGATGAATGATCTGATAAGTCCACATAGTCATGTGTAAAAATGTCCATGGTAAATGAATTTAGCGAAAATGCAAGGTGACATTTGCTAACTCATTACACTCATTGTACACAGTTTGAATCCAAACACTTCAATCAAAAATCTTTATTACGAAAGAGAAATTTTGAGAAAAAATAAGTTCCATGCTTGTATCAGTAATACAACCACAAACATTTATAACATGAGAACCATATTTGAGCTTTAAGGTTTTTATTTTTTATTTTGACGATGTTACCAAATCCCTATGTACAATGTATAACCCATCCAGGACAAGAGTTATTTCACGGCAAAATTGATCATTATATTTCTAATCAAATTGGCAACTCCTAATTTTGTGTTACCTATATGAATTAGGAAGAAAATTCAAAATATTATTTTTTGTTTTATTTTAGAAAAACACTAACTGGTTTGCTGTAGAGTTGCCAATTTGAACAACGTAATATAATTTTTAAAATATGACAATGTGTTGCCAATTTTCAAAGGATTTTCCAAAATGTTAGCGTTTTTTGCACTAGAATCAAAATCATTATTTTTATAAAATGATAGCCGGTACAATAACAAAATAGGGCTAAAATAATAGGGAGATTTATGCTCTTTCTCCATGTACACTTAATACAACTTGTTACATTATATTCTTGCTCAAATGTAGGACAACCGTCGTTGATTTTTGGTTTAACTTTAACTAAGTAAACAAGCCCGCATTTTGCGAATTTGCTCTCCCTTTAGGAGACCTTTATAACCCATTTGGAACTACAATGTAACCCCGTAAGTATTTGGGCCGATAGCGATAACAAAACAGATTTTGTTTATTTGATTTCCACACTTTCTTTAAAAATAATAACACACAAACATTATAAAACAAATTTTGAATTTAATAAATATTGAATAGTACATTCTACGTTTGACTCTGTCTTGAAATAGAATGAGAAATACAAATTTACAATTATTAAAACTAAAAATGAAAATGATATTGGGAGGAGGGGGGGGGGGGGGGGGTTACAGAAAATGTTTAATAGTATTTCAAAGTCAAAATATTTCAAAGTCAAAATGTTTAATAGTATTTCAAAGTCAAAATGTTTAATAGTATTTCAAAGTCAAAATGTTTAATAGTATTTCAAAGTCAAAATGTTTAATAGTATTTCAAAGTCAAAAGACATAAATTATGGATTTCTTCAGAAATTATTATTTTTTTTTTAAATAACACAAAGACAAGAAGGATCAATATTTAATACAAGACAAAACAACTAAAACATACCATGCTCAACGGTCTGCAGATTGTTAGGAATGACAGTGCAGAGAAAGAAAAGAAAAGTTGACCAGAAAGAGTCGGGCAATGTGATAAACCCGATTGTGAGCGACAACACATTTAAAAGAAAATTGCAATCGGTTTCAACTTTCATACATATTATTGGGCTAACAGTTGTCCTATTAGTTTTAAATTGAATTATAGCCAGGTTTTTAGAGTTCCACAGCATATGGCCAGGATATCACACAATTCTGGTAGCAAGAGAGATACTATGAACTTATGGCGCCGAATGCCGAAGCCGAATAAGTATAATTTTAAAATGTTGGTCTGCTAAGTTTGTGCTGGTACCTTTGCCCACTACGGCGCTTTAGGAGTCAAAGACGGGAAAGTTGCGGGCAAGTCTGTATTGGGTTGCCGGTGGCATTCCACTGGCAGCACACACACATGTTGCAAATATAAGAAGGGTTGTTGTCAAGATGGCGAGCAAAGCTCACAAAATATGTTTGACAACTTACCTTCAAAATCGCCAGTGTCGCAGACGACAGTTGTCAGGCCCTTCAACTGATCCAGGGAAGACGTCATTTTGGCTCGCTTGACTTCGGACATAATGACCAAAGGTAAAAAGCTCCGATATATAAACCTACTCAGCTGGTGCATGTGTGCGCGCCTATATTGTGAGTGTTGAAAGAGGGCAGCATGCAAATGCAGCGAGTTGATCGATCGATCATGTGAATGCATAATCTTTATTATTATTATTATTCTTTTTTCGCACTTGGTGGTTCGATTCGATTTATTTGTTTTGTTCTTCTTTTTTCTTCTATGTATTGTTATTCTTGTGACTGTTTAACTTTTTTAATTTCTTTTCCAAGGGGTATGGCGGTAGTTCCTCTTTTTTCATATTTTTGTGGTAACAGTCAGAATTATGAGGGTTACTCTAAAGAAGTGTGTGTCCCCTTCTCATTACTCAGGTTATATTTAAATATAAATGATGATAAAGTTTATATGTATTGATATTGATATATAATGACGGACTTTGATAATATATCGTTTAATTGTAATTTTGTATCCTTGAATGTTAAGGGAATAAGGGAAAGAACAAAAAGGGGTGGTATTTTATCTTGGTTACGAGATAAACGAGTAGAAGTAGCTTTTTTGCAGGAGACTTACAGCACTAATGATGTTGAAGATGTATGGGGTTCTTTGTGGGATGGAACAATTTATTATAGCCATGGGACAAATCACAGTAGAGGGGTGGCGGTATTGATAGATTCTAAATTAGATATCCAGGTTCTTCAAGTGCGCAATGATAATGCAGGGAGATTTATTATTTTAGACTGTATTATTCAGGGATTAAGATTAATATTAATAAACGCGTATTTTCCAGTAAGAGGGAAATCAATGGAGCAGATTGAGTATTGATAACAGTTTGGATATAATAAATGGTAATGGTAACCCAATAATTATGGGAGGGGATTTTAATATGATTTATAATGTTGATTTAGATTATTTGGGAAGTAATAAAAAAGAGGTACAGTCGATATTTCTTAAACACTTTGATAATTATAAGGATAAATGGACTTTATTAGATATTTGGCGGGGGGAAAATGGTTTAAAAAAACAATATACGTTTAAACAAATTAACCCCTTTGTCCAAAGTCGTTTAGATTATTTTTTTATTTCATATAGTTTAGAACAAATTGTCTTAAAATGTAATATAATACCATCAATTGCACCAGATCATTTTGCTGTTCAGTTACAATTTTATAATTTGCCTAATTTTTCAATTAAAGGTAAAGGTAGTTACTGGAAGTTCAATAATAGTTTATGTGGAGATGGGGAATTTATTAGACAGATGGAAGTGGAAATAGGGAGATTAAGAAATATATATGAAAAAGAAATTAAAGATGTAAGAGTGTATTGGGATTTTTTGAAAATGAAAATTAGCAATTTTATTAGGAAATTTTCTAAAGAAAAATCTAGAAAAAGGAAAGAAAAAGTTCAAAATCTTGAAAATGATATAAGTGTAATTGAAAAAGAATTGATAGAAAAGGTAGAAAAGGAAAAGGTTGATTTGTTGGAAAATAAAAGAATGGAGTTAAAAAAATGTTATGAATATATTACTGAGGGTTTGAAAGTTCGATCTCGAGCATCATTTTATGAGAGAGGGGAACAAAATACTAAATATTTTGTGCAACTAATGGAAGCAAATAAAAAGAAGACAATTATAAGTAAATTATTAGTAGATGAAGGAAAAATAAGTTTTGATATGGATATTATTATTCGGGAAATACAAAGGTTTTATGCTGGATTATATTCCAAATTTGTTGTTGATGTAGAATTATTTAATGAAAGTTTATTTTTTAAAGGTTTGCCAAAATTAGGTTTAGAATCAAAGGAAATTTGCGAAGGTAATATAAATCAAGGGGAATGTATAGCGGTTTTAAAAGAAATGAAAGGTAATAAGTCACCCGGAAACGATGGTCTTAGTGTAGAGTTTTATGAATTATTTTGGCCTGTTATTGGTGATATTGTGGTAAGGGCTTTAAATGAAGCATTTGTTAAAGAAGAATTATCTTCTTCACAAAAACAAGCTATTATAATATTGATTCAAAAGGAAGATAAAGACCCCTTACAAATAACAAATTACAGGCCTATATCATTATTAAATGTAGATTACAAAATTTTAGCTAAGATATTGTCTGTTCGGATTAAAAAAGTATTAGGGGAACTTATTAGTATAGATCAGGTAGGATATTTAAAAGGGAGAAATATCGGTGAGGCTATAAGATTGATAGACGATATGATTTTCTATACTAAAACAAATAATATACCAGGGTTTTTATTAGCCATTGACTTTAAAAAGGCTTTTGATACTGTTTCTCATGATTTTTTGCAAAATGTGTTAAAGACGTTTGGTTTTGGGACTTCATTTTGTAAATGGGTTCGTACACTCTACAAGGGCGCTCAGAGTTGTGTATTTAACGGCAATGTATCGACTGGTTATTTTAATATTATGAAAGGGGTAAGGCAGGGAGACCCCTTATCACCCTATTTATTTATATTATGTATAGAAACTTTAGCACGCTCGATTAGGACCGACAATGAAATTTCAGGGTTTATTTTGGGAAATGCACATATTAAACAAGTATTATACGCAGACGATATGACGCTTTTTGTAAAAGATAAAGATTCGTTGATAAAATTAAATGAAAAATTTGAAACTTTTGCTATAATATCGGGATTACAAATTAATCGAGACAAAACATATGTTTTGTTATTAGGCCCTCTTCATGGAAAAGAAATTGTAACTCCTTTTGGTACAAAAGTTGGGATGATTAAAATATTAGGTGTATATTTTTCTATGGACCCTGAAGTTCGAGAAAGAATGAATTATAAAGAAATTTTAAGTAAAATTAAACATTTATTAATATGGTGGAAACAGCGGGACTTGACCCTGATGGGAAAAATTCAATTGATAAAGACGTTTGTGATTTCTAAATTAATATTTGTATCTTCACTCACTCCAATTCCGCAAGGTGTAATAGAAGATTTGAATAGATTAACATTTGATTTTTTGTGGCATGGAAAAGATAAAATTAAACGGGAAGTTACTTTTTTGAATTACGAAAAAGGGGGTCTAAAAATGATTGATTTTCAATTATTTATTCGGACACAGAGAATAATGTGGATTAAGAGACTTTTTGAGGGGGAATCAATGATGGGATGGAAAAGAGTTTTTAAATTCTTGACTAGACAAGCAGGAGGTTTGTTGGTTTTCTTTTGTAATGTTTCATTTGATTTATTGAATTTGTCACTTCCGGGTTTTTACAGGGAAATGTTAGAAGCTTGGATAGGTTCAAAAGATTTTTTGTTAAAAGAAACTGGAAGTAGGAATCAAATTGTTTTTAATAATAGATATATTCGAATTAATGGACAAATTTATTATAATGAAACATTATTTTTGAAAAATGTTTATAAAATACATCATATAGTCGATAGCAAAGGAAGAATAAAATCTGTCAAGGAATTTATGAGACTAGGATTAGATAGGTCAGAAATTGACATAGTGAAACAGATTTTTGAAAATATACCATTTATATGGAAACAATTGTTAAGTAGAGATTATAATGTGATGGAAGATACTGCACTGAATTTGGAGTTTCGATTGAGTGGAAAAGATTATTCATTGTGTGATATAACTTCAAAATATATATATGATCATTTGTTAAATTTAAGATTAGAGAAGTCTTTTGCAGTTCGCAACATAGAACACTTATATAATGTCTTTGGAAAAGATAATGAAAATATTTTCGTACGCTCCCGAAAATCCACGCTTAATAGTTCACTAAGGGAATTTCAATTTAAATTACTATACAATCTTATTTATACAAAGAAACACATGTTTACTTTTCATATGGGGGATAGTAATTTATGCTCTTTTTGTCATAAAATGCAGGAAACATATGAACATTTGTTTTACTTTTGTGAAAAAGTAAGAATGATCTGGGTAGACTGCGGTAACGAGTTTGATTTAGAAGAATTAATAAATATAGATTGGAAAGGGGTCCATGTAGGAATCAAGGTTAGTAATGTAGGAAAAGATCAATTATTAAATCATGTTATATTGTTGATAAAAAGTATGATATTTGTTAATAGTAGAACGAAAGATTATCCTCCAACTATAAAAGATATTAAAGATACATTATTGAAAAATAAAGAGGAAGAAAGAAAGATAGCTGAACAGAGAGGAACATTGCAAATTCATTATAGAAAATGGAACACACTCTCTGACTAGGGTATGACACAGAGACACCATGTACAGAGTTCTTACTACCGCCTCCCCCCCCCCCCCCCCCTTTTTTTTTTCTTTTTCTTTTTATCTTTCTTCTGTTAGTTCGCTATTGTTTCTCTGTTTTACTATAGATCTCTTTTTTTCTCAAACACTATGATTATCATATGTATAAGAACAGATTGTATATGTATATGTAATGCTGTACACAATTAGTTTGTTGTACTTATATGAATGATTTGTATTGTAAATTTACGTTGTAAATTTGTTTGAGAGAAAATAAAATACTATTACAAAACAAAAAAAAATAATAAAAGCAGGGCCAGGGGGTTGACGGGGTCCGACGCGGGTCGACGGGGGCGGCCTACAGTTCTTGATCTAAATTATTAGTAAAATATGGAAATTTGCCTTGCTGGGTTCTCAAAATCAGATATTTAAAGCAATTGATTTGCAGGCCCGTAGCAGTGGGGGGGGGGGGGGGGGGGGGGGGGGGGAGGGGGGGAGGGGGGGGGGGGGCGCTGGCTACGCGCGCACCCCACACCCCAAAATTAAGAAAGGCCTACTTTTTACCGGTCTAGCGTCATCTTAACCAGAACCGAACAGTCCTGTTGACCCCAACCCCCGCTTACACAACTAAACTAGTGATCTTGGTCTCGGCCTCGAAATTTGTTGACGACGGACACTCAAGCAGTGGTTTCGGTCTCGGCCACGATCGCTCATGGTCCCGTTCGGTAAATTACGCACCCCCCCCCCCCCCCCCCCCCCCCCCCTTGGAAAATCCTGGCTACGGGCCTGAATTCGAATAGGGAAACTGACCAGAAATATATGATATAAATGCAAAAGGGGCAAAGCATGAAGATGATAATGACATGATGATGATGATAATGGTAACGATGATGATTAATGATGGCGATAATGATGTGATGGCTGGTGATACTGATTACAAAATAATAGTGATAATAAACATATTGTACAATCATGTACCTACATGACCTGAGTTATAGTATACTCAGAAGATATAGAGGTGGCGTAGCGACGGGGGGGGGGGGGGCATGGGGGAACGCCCCCCAATAATTGAAGGGAAAAAACAATAGGAAACATATATGGGATAACTTTTGAAAACAACAAAGAAATACATAAGGTATGCCCCCCCCCCCCCCCCCCCATAAGTTTGCGTGCCCCCAAATCATTCCGACGACGCTACGCCACTGCTAATCAAGCTTGACACAAATCCGAGGGGTCTAGGCTCGGCACGATCGATGCACTGTGACGGACTGCAGATTGATGCACGGTTAAGTCGGATTTGAGCGATGGACAGGCAGCATCTATAGTAGGGACTCCATTAAAATGATCGAAACATATTATGGCGTAAATATTCATTTTGAATGAACGCCAATATTATAAGATAACAACAGCAACAACACAAATCCGAAGGATAAATAATTTTAAAAAATAAAAAAATCCGCACCCCCTTAATTAAATAATAGGTACACGAGGTTAAAGAGGTAAAAGAGGTTAAAAGAGGTCGTAGTGCATAATTTATTTGATAGATCTTTTCCACGTATCAGTCGAGTTTCAAACAAGGATTTCAATATGGACACCATCTTGGATTTCGATTTGTAGAGGAAATTATCTCTTAAATATGGTTTATCCTCATAATTACAACCTCTCCAGAAAGGAAGATTTGATATAGTTATATAGAAATCTGCCGAAGGGTGAACACTTTTAAAGGGATGGTACAGTTTTGGTTTAGAGGGCGTTTCAAGAAATAATTTTGTTGTGAGGTAATGACAAACCAAGTGTAAAATTTGATAAAGCACAGCGTTTTAAAGACAGAAACTAACATTAACTAACAGAACTGTCCACTGTGGCAAATATACTCAGACGAAGATTATTCGGAATGTTATCTTATATAATAAACGCAATCACTGTCAACATAATGGGAGGACGAGAGACAAAGAGAATGAGGAAATGCACAACCTTGATTTTGGTCACAGCAATCGATTTATTTTAAACTGCTAACACTTACACCCATAGGAGCTAAATCGATGTCTGAAATATCAATAAAAAGTGGGGATTCAAATTGTACGATGATTTTGGATGTGAGGATTACATAGGGGAGGCTGTGTCACAAACCCAACACATGGTGCAATGCGCAATGCTGGCAGAGCAGGACGGCTGTAAGGATGAGGTATATAGTTTCTAGTCTTCAACATGTTGGTGATGTCGTATAAATACCCAATTCGTTTAATCCTGTCTGGCCAATTTGTCTCATCATGTACTATTACCATTATAGTAATTCTTATTTCCACCTCTAGTAACTTTACTAAAGTATCACGCGGTACCACGTACCACTTCGCCTTACAATCAATGACCACGGTCACCATGGTTTTATCAATCTTGAGCGGATTGCGAAATGGTCAAACCTTCTTTCCTTGTGCCTGTTGTAAAAAGGCGGGTAAATAATTTCCTCCCAATCCGAAATATGTCGGTGAACATTATAACCCCATCCCCAGTACACTCTGTTTAAACTGTTTACATGATGCAAATATGATGATATTGTATATGCCTTAAAAAGACTAATGACGAAATACATATGGCATATCACATGCACTCGATGTGCTTTTGTGATTTTTGTTAAATTTGTGTGAAGTTTTGAGTAAGGAAGGGGACGGCGATCGCCTTCTCCCCCTTCCCCATATCTGCATGACTTTTATAATAAAAGTTGAACTTCCAAATTCAGTATTATCCCTTGCTATACGTTTTTCATATTCTGTTGAAACCCGGGGATATATTACATGTTGGAGGGAATGGCCTTAGCTGTCTCTACATGCATTTAATAAAATGCCACTATTTGTATTATTTTGCATCATCGATAGAAAGCGGATACCTCCCCATCCCTCCCCTCCAGCCCCCTCCCCCTCCCCTGGTATTTCGCCACTGACAAAATAATACATCTTGCCACAAGTTGGCGTGTAATACTATAAATTACTAAAGTTTGTCTTTCAGGAAAATCTCATGTCTACACTGTAAAATGTGATTGGTTACTTGTCTCACACGCCTTTCACCAGGATTACCTTGTCACAATATACTTGTTCATTAAAATTACATTTTGAAAAGTGTGATACGCCACTGTTTTGTTCATCCTCTTTTTCCCTTCATTTTTCAAACGAGGATTTGCAATCTCAAAGGGATCTAGTAACATTGTCCGAAATCCTAAATATTTACTCGGAACTCTAGTGGTATATATATATAGCATGAAACTAATCTAGCGAGGTGTAATGAATATGTGCCCAGGATGATGGACTGTAATTGTGTTTCTTCCAGGTAGTCATGGGCGCTCTGCTGCATGATATCGGTCATCTGGTCGGCATGCAGCGGGGTTCTAGCCGCATGGAAACGGGTAACAGTGTGCTAGGGGCTGCTCAACATGAAGTCATTGGGGCAAACTTCCTCCGATCCCTCGGTCTTCCTCAGGTGGTTTGTGAGTTGGTGGAAGGACACGTGAACGCCAAGCGATATCTCGTCTATAAGGACAGAGACTACTGGAAAGGCAAGTCAGAAACAGGTTTTTATTTGGACTCTTACTAGAAAAGAATTAAACTACCTTTTATTTAAGTACAACTTCCGTTTGATTCGTAAGCACCTATACATCAACATTGTGGAGTCAAATTTCACACAAAATGGCAAAAAAGTTGTTTCGCATTTATTTATTTGTAGAATGCTTTGTAAGTTTGAAAGATTGAAGACTCGCATTTTGAATAGTTGTAAACAAATAATTGAAAGCTGAAATACCATTAGATTATACAATTTAGTATTTTCAATTCTGTATTTGCTGCTTTCAACCCGGGTTAGATAAGGTAAGAAAATGGCACAAATTATTCCTTGAAATGTTTGATGCGCTTAACCTTGGCTAAATGCTGGAACCCTGCAGCGGTTCTTCGGAACATAATCGATGGCTTGAAATTTGGATAATTTATTGTCTATTTTACATAGGTTTGTCACAAGCAAGTAAGATGACCTTGGTTCACCAGGGTGGGCCGATGGATGCCGAGGAAGCAGCGAACTTCGAAGACTCTACCTACTACACGACCATACTACGCATGCGCAGATGGGACGAGCTCGCCAAGGATCCCAACAAGACACTGATGCCGCTAGAAAGAAACAGGGACATGTGCAGGAACGTCATGCAGAAATCATTGCAGGAGCGTCCCCAGAAGATCTAGGACGAGGGCTAGGCGTCCGGGAGGTCACTACGGTCCATAGAATAATGGACCCTAATGGACATGTGCAGGAACGTCATGCAGAGATCATTGCAGGAGCGTCCCCAGAAGACCTAGGACGAGGGCTAGGCGTCCGGGAGGTCACTACGGTCCATAGAATAATGGACCCTAATGGACATGTGCAGGAACGTCATGCAGAGATCATTGCAGGAGCGTCCCCAGAAGATCTAGGACGAGGGCTAGGCGTCCGGGAGGTCACTACGGTCCATAGAATAATGGACCCTAATGGACATGTGCAGGAACGTCATGCAGAGATCATTGCAGGAGCGTCCCCAGAAGATCTAGGACGAGGGCTAGGCGTCCGGGAGGTCACTACGGTCCATATAATAATGGACCCTAATGGACATGTGCAGGAACGTCATCCAGAGCTCATTGCAGAATCATCCTTAGATGACCATAGGACAAGTTCCTGGATTCCGGGAGTCTCTAGAATCCACGTAGTGATACGAATCCTGGTAGCAATCAGCATGTCTACCAGGACACAGTGGCAGTCAACAATTAAGATACCAGGACATAGTGGCGTAGAGTGGTCGTACTTATGGGGCGTGGGGGGGGGGGGGGGGCTCTATGCATTTCTTTATTTTATAAAATAATAACCTGTTATATCATCGTGTTTTTCCTTTCAAATTATTGGGGGCAGGGATGGGCACGTGTTCCCATTTCCCCCGTAACTACGCCACTTCCAAGACATGGAAATGATCGCCATCCGGAGGAACAACCCACATAAGAACAATATCTATGAGAAGGAGCCCACTCTAGTCTTTTTGTTAATATTTTGTATTTATTTATTTCAAGGAATGGGTGGGATGGCCCTTTCAGCAGAAACTGGTTTTCAAAGGGGTCCCGTGATGAATCTAGTCTAAATTGACCTGGATGAAGAAAAACGCTGTTCAGAGAGATCCTATCATCTCTAACCCTAACCCATTTGTTCCCTCTTAATTTCCTCCAACTTCGGCAGTGCCGCATTTGTGTTTTTACTCTTGTCATTATTCAAATGTTATTATTTAATTCGTTGTTAAATGAAGAAAAACAACGATATTTGTATAAATATGCGGAAATTGGATATGATATTTTTAATTCGTATGTAAGATTGTAATCAATGTAATATTTTAAAAAGACGCAATACAAGAGTCAATTGACCAAACTGAATATTATCGGCCTATTATCGAACCATGTTTAATCCTATTTGATCTGGATCTTATAAAAGCGCCATCAACTTTGTTTTAATATAACATATCGAAATCTTCTCTACATAATTATTATGTAGAGAAGATAATTGTATTTGGTCTAATAAAGATTCCGTTGGATTTTCAACGTAATCTAATTCAAGTGTGTTTAACTTTTCAACCAAACTTTTTTCTAATAATTTGTTCCCACTTAAATTCCTCCTACTTCGGCAGTGCCGTATTTTTATTTTTTACTCTTGTCATTATTCAATTGTTATTATTTAATTCGTTGTTAAATGAAGAAAAAACAACGATATTTGCAATAAATATGCTTAAATGCGGAAATCGGCACTAATGCATCTGCTGTGTGTCAAATTGGATACAATCAGTAATAACTCGAGATGTGTGCATAGAAAAGCATGCTCACTCTTTCCCTTCCCCTAACCTAAACAATGTTCATAGCATATTACATATCATATTATAATATTATCATATTATATATTATAAACAGTATGCTTTTTTATCTGGAGTGTACCATTTGTTCAAACACACACAAACGCACACATACAACACACTATACAGATAAAACGAAATCGGATTTCATGGCAGAAATTTTCTGTCATAATGAATAATTTCTTTGATAAGATATACATGTATGAAAAGCTCTGTTTCTCTTCTTTCATTTGATGTACAACTCATGGCACATAAGTCACGCATGACTGAATTAGAACAATGGAAATGGGTGTTACCAAAATTCCATTTGCACGCAGAAATTGCAAGTTTGGGTGAGTTTTTAGGGTATAGTAAACGTACTTATTTTCAAAAAGGACAAACACCGCATAAAAATTCATATTTTTATCTTTTATATGACACCTCATGATTACAGAATAAATGATTTATGTCAGAGAACGAGTACAATGAAAACTTGCTTGATTTCAGCCCAAATGATATAGTTTCCCATGTTTCCCTGACAATGCCTGATCCCCATGTTTGTGTAAATTCACTCATGCATCAAGTCCATTGTCACTGCTAGGTCAGGAAAGCTAAGCGACTTCTTATTTAACTATCTACTCATTTGGGCAGAAATCACGCATGTTTTCATTGTACTTGTTCTCTGGCATACATCGTTTATTTTTTGTGCATGAGGTGTCATATAAAAGCTAAATATATTAATCTTTATGCAATGTTTGTCCTTTTTCAAAATAAGTACGTTTACTACCCTAAAAACTCACCCAAACTTGCAATTTCTGCGTGCAAATGGAATTTTGGTAACACCAATTTCCATTGTTTTAATTCAGTCATACATGAATTATGTGCCCTAAGTTGTACATGAAATGAAAGAAGAGAAACAGAGCTTTTTATTCATGTATATCTCATCAAAGAAATTATTCATTATGACAGAAAATTTCTGCCATGAAATCCGGTTTCGTTTTTTCTAGGACACTCTGTACAAGCAGTTAAAACGCATGTCCTCCTCACCAACCTACATTATATAGTATTATGTTTAAACGTTTAGATCTGTAAAAGAGTCTGTTATTTAAGATAGGTCTATATTTTCTGTGATCAAATCATGCGTATCACAACAAAAATAGGCATACACGAATATTTCATTTATGGTTTCCAATTGTATTTCACAAAAACCGCTCACTTTGACACGGTGTATATGAACAAGTACACTTCACGCTATACCTGCAAGCTATATCATTATCCAATACAAAACAAATCATATAGAGCTGTTATGGTGTTTGTGGTATCAGACGAGTTAAATCATATTCCTGTGGAACTCCATGGTGTTGTCCAGTGCGGTTGTAAGTACCCGATCAAAGTCCATCCTATTATTTGAGTACGCTACTTCCTAACAAAATGTGATGTATTGTCAATGAGCAAACAAACGTCACTAACCTAACCCGCCTAGAATAAACAGAAACCTATAATTCCAACCCATAAATGTCATGTAAGTACACAATATATCTGTGTGTGATCAAATTAAGACAATGCTTCATATCAATGGCGCACAAAACCTTTAATCTGCCTTGCCAGTTTTAGAGCGTGAAAATGGCGTTAACGGTTCGACCATCAGTTCTCCGTTGGGGTATATGTACAGCAGGCGCCATCGCCCACGACTTCGTGTCCAGTCTCGTTGGACACGAGGATGAGCATCGAGTGGTGGCCGTAGCAGCTCGGTCTCTGGACAGAGCCAGGACATTCGCAGATGAGCTGGCTATCCCGACTGCATATGGCAGCTATGAAGAGCTGGCTGAAGATTCTAACATAGGTAAGGGCAGCACCGCCTTATTTATCTTAATTCTTAGCATGTCAGATAGCTAAGTCAACATTTAGGGAAACTGACCGATATCTTATACAGTTTGTGTAAAATCTATTATTGTGTTGGAGATTTGTCACTTTGGCACTGAAAGACTTACTGATATAGGAGACTGAATCGAAAGTGAATTCATATGGTATATACGGTTGTAAGGATGTGGTTTAACCAGTTAACCCTCAGTAGGTATGTACATTATACCAAGGAGGTGTTTGCTAATGCTATGAGTAAATTATTGTGCGTGGGTAACTCAATGGTCTTTCAATTGCCTCAAATTATGTTTTTGTATATGTATATTTAATTTGTTTTCTGTTTTAAAGGGAGTAGGGTTGATTGACATAGAGGGCACTTCTAATGTGATGTACAGGAATAATAAAATATCTGTAACAACTTTTAAATTGTAAGACGAACAACGGCTAATAGTCCACAAATAGTAATTCGCATAAAAGTAGCAAGCGTTTACTTGTAATGATCGCAATTTCACTGATATAAATTGTATTTGTTCTAGAAAATATACCAATTAAAGTAATTTTCAAATTGACTATGATAGTCTCTCTTTTGAATTATATATGTTAGACTTATACATCTCATTTAAAACTTGTTAAGAAAATGGGTCGACTTTTCCTGGTGACTGAATAGTGTCCATTTGCTTCAACTGCTGCTATTTCAATGAAAATAACCTCCTAAATGAGACGACATTTTTGTATCCATTCAAAATGGTAGAATCATGATAACTAATTATACTTTCAACGTTAGCAGACAAGTGTTCAGCCATCAGCATAATTATACCGAAACACGATTATATTTCATGGTGCGTTAACACCAACAACCGGAGCAGGGAGGTGGAAGTAAATCCAATAATTCCCATCGGGGTGGGTCGATAATAATGTCTTTGATCAATGCAGCTTTGGCATGTTTGTGCAGGAGATTAATATTGTATTTTTCTAGTTTTGTAAAGATATGAAATGATTAGACGAACAATCGCTTTTCACATAATATAACTGGCCTTTACTCACATATATGCGGATCAACAATAGGCCATCACGAAGCGAATTAGATAGAAATACAAGTTATCGTAAATTCTGACGATTCTGACGAGGGGGAAAAGCGAAAAGTAGGTTTTCAATGTTATAATAACTCCCCACCTGATCTTATCTCTATGTAAAGAGACTCATTTCTAGAAAATGTCTTATACCTGAAACAAATTTGAGGGCTGTAGTCCCCGAGTCCCCCCCCCCCCCAAAAAAAAAAAACCACAATAATAATAATAATAAATTTAAAACAAAATAAATAAACAAACGAATAAATAAATGAATACAAAAATAAATTAAATTAAATCAAATTAAAATTTTAAAAATATAGCAATTTCGAATCTCACCGAAGCCTGTTTTCTTTTCTCATTTTCTGACTTTTCATCTTAATTTGCATGTATTCAGATTGTATTTATGCTTATTAACCCTTTCAGACATCATTTACATCGGCTCCATACACACGGAGCATGTGAACCACTGCAAGCTGTTCCTAGGCCACAAGAAACATGTTCTGTGCGAGAAACCATCAGCACTTACGTTACGCGGTACCAACGAGATTATCAGCCTGGCAAAACAAAATGGCGTCTTCTTCATGGAGGTGAATGTAGTCTTGATTTGTTTTAATGTGATGAGAACGGGGAACTCCCCAGTACCCCCTTTGGAGTCCATGCCGATGATATGTCCATCGTTCTAGTAAACTTACCGTAAATAAGGTCGTTTGAAGAGTACCCGTGTACTATTGATATTATTATTATTATTATTATTATTATTATTATTATTATTATTATAGATTGCATTGTTTCGAGTGAAAATTTGTAAAAGCTCCCTACCGTGGGAGAGGGGGGGGGGGGGGGGGGGGGGGAGTAGTAGTAGTAGTAGTAGTAGTAGTAGTAGTAGTAGTAGTAGTAGTAGTAGTAGTAGTAGTAGTTTACTATAGTAGTATCATTATTGTTAGTATTATAATTAGTAGTATTACTAGTATAATAATTAATATCACTCCTATAATCCAAACTATTGTACATTAATTCAGGGTCTTTGGACGGCATTCTTCCCGGTGTGTCAGAAGATCCGTGACGTGCTTTCGTCAGGCCAGCTAGGGGATGTCGTCACGGTGATTGGCAACCACGGCCAAGCCATCTCGCATAGGGAAAGGATTTCAAGAAGAGGTAGCTTTCCTAAACCGCAGAACTACTGGTGTATACTTGGCATTAGTAACTGAAATGTATTAAATGGGATACCCTACGAACAATTATACAAAATTAAAAACGGCAAATCGGGACAAATTAATAGAGCTCTGTTTTTCAGGACAGGAAATCTTTTACTGACAGAGATTATAGCAAGATATACGATCTGGGCCCCGAAACAGGGAGATTTGCAATAAAGTATAACATTGCAATTAATCGCATTTAAAATCTGATTATTTCAAATGTGCATATTTTCTGACTTTCAATTAAATTGTAACTTTACAATCGATTGCAACTCTTTCTGCACCAGGACCTAGCTGGTCAAGCAGGTGTTGTTATTGTGGTTTAGTTTTCACATTCAACATAGTTGAGTTCTTATACGTAAAATGTTTCCATCTTAGTGACCCTAGAGGTTTCATGATTATGTGATTTGATATTGATATTCTCATCTGTGTAACTCGACCCATGTGTTTTATACTGCAGACTTTGGCGGCGGCGGGTTGTACGACTTGGGTTGCTATCTGTTCTACGTTGTGGCCATGGTATTTGGCAAGGATCCTATCTCATCACACTCACATGGCTTCCTCAACACGGATGGTAAGGCATTCGGTTAATACTTGACGTACCACCGGGATTAAATCGAAATGCATAATTATGGGGTTTAAATGTTACAATGTCACAATCAACCGGGAGATATACTAACACCTCCACATTACATTTGCCGTAATGATGTCAACAACGATATCAAATTACTGTTAAGATAATTATACACATGTGATTGTTAGGAAATATATTAATCTTTTAGGTACCATACTATTTCTAATATCATAACCTTTTACTTTACATAATACTTCTGCTGTGATTATTGACATGTGCTCCATACCGTCACACTCAGGTGTCGATGAGACGTTCACGACTACCATGCTGTACCCCGGAGGAGCCCTAGCCACACTCACGGTCTCATGCAGGGCGGACTACCCCAATGACGTCACTATAGTTGGCACCAAAGGCAGACTCAGGGTACGTACATTATATGGAATATATTGTATTTGATTTGATGTATTTATTTCCACACTTTTACAACATAAATATATACAAAGTATACAAGGTATAACGAAATTAACAAAATTAAATATTGTATTATACAATGAATCACTGATTCGTATATATATAATGTACATGAACATAATATAAATTAATCAAACATGAATATTATTTTTTAGTATAACATTATACAATATTTTTTAAATCCTAGACATAATGAACAGAAACGTAACCAGTTAACAAAACATGGGGGAGGGGGCCTACATAGAAAGCGTTGCTCGTTGGCCATATGACTCCGGAAATAATATCACATGATCACAGAATGTTCCTCTCCGATATGTCCGAGAGATTGGAGATGCTGTCGAGGGAAGATCTGAAGTCCAGAAACGTCGACAAGGAAATAATTGTATTCCCGATAACATTTCCTATCCCGAGGGAACATTCCATGATGTTCCCATTAAAACAAGTTACCAACTAGTTTATTATTTGTATTACCTTGTCTAGGTACAGAAGGTATATCTTTACCCTTAAAGCCTCTGAGCTTGATTAGATAGTGTGACTTTTGAAAGTGATATTGTAAACATGGTCATTATGACGTTGAAATAAAAATCTATATGAACTATACTATACACTATACCGAGTAACATTTTACATTGTTTTGCATATTCTCCTTTTTACTAGAATGAATACACGAGCATAACGAGTGTATACATTCAGAGTAGCCTACAGATGACATTTTAAGAATGCAGTAAGAATTTCTGCACATTACATTCCGTTTCTTAAACAAATTACTTTTGGCGTTGAACACGACCTTTGTAGTTGATAGCACCGCGAGGAAATTCAATAGTAATAATATATTTATATATCGCATTTTTCATATTAAAATAGGACAAAAACGCGCTAGCGGTCTAATTTCTGTAAATAATTGAGTTTTGGCTGGTTCAACAAGATGGATCGTGAGGAGCGGAGCAACATTCCGGGAGGGTCGAGTAATTGTGATAAGTTCGGTCAAGTATGGGAGCAAGGCAATAACACAAGAGAGAAATTGGCCATTATTTGTACATGCAAATTCTCTAGTATTGATCAATCGCAGCTCTGAGGAGTGGAACATATACTTTCTTCGGTAGAATCAATAACTCGTATTACATAAAGCCATGAAACATAATTGTAGTTTTTTCTTGTTTTTTTACAGACGCGTTCAAGGACGCGTACATTATTGACCTTTTGTATCACCATCCAACCGATTTGTGCATGCATTTAATAGTTGGTAGCATATTGGAAGATTTAAAGCTAAAAGACAGCCCTCGAAAACTTACGGACAATGGATATCCATGCTTCAACCGACCTTAATTATACCCTAACCGAAGAAATTTGTTGTGTTAAAAAGGATATTGGCCCTACTGAATAATATACCATCGAAATAGTTAAAGTCGTTGAATGCAGAAATATTTTACGAAAGTTCCATGCAAATATTGACCACGCCACTGAGATTGCACCCCAACATTCCACAGTTTGTACACCAATCTTGGCCCGATATATTCCCGTGACTACACGCTCCGATCACTTCGTGCTACTGTTTTATATACTTATGTTTTTTATGTGCGGATTAATTTCGTCGTGCCATACGATTAATTTATTACGAACATTTTCTAAAATGGTAAATTTCAATGATTTGTTTAAGCTCTTACATTTAGAGAAAATATAATCGTATTCATGCTGCTGAGCATGTGGTTATTATAGGTTGATCATAGTATTAGTTATATTTACGCTGTCTGTATAAAAAATTATTGTTCAGTGTTATTCTTAATTTCTACATTGCTGGGGATACAAGCAAATATTTCACAAGTTTTTGTTCAATAGTTATAAAACAAAAGCAATGATAATTACGCCATTTCAAAACTATTTGAAACACTGTGGACGCAGGGTATTTCACACTGTGGTCCACACCTTGAAACACAGTGTCTTCGCATTATGACACACGTTGCCCTTTACTGTAAGGATACCTACATCATTTACAGGAGGAAAATAATAATATGCATCGGTAGAAAAGAGATGCATTTCGTCTCCCATTAATTACAACTGACACTTGCTCTATATGATGCAGATTCCGAGTCACTTCTGGACACCTACGAGCTTGGAGTGGACCAACGAAGAGGGGGTGACGTCATTCACAGAGTGTAGCCTCCCGATTACCGAGGCCTCATTCCACCACGGGCCAGAGTGGGCTGCTATGTACTACGAGGCTGATGCAGCGAGGGACGCAATAACCAAAGGTCCTTCCTTTGTTTTCATTGCATTTCATTTGAAATTGTTTATTCAGCAATTTTGTTTATGGAGCAAATGACCCTTCACTTGTTGATTATTCTTTATTCTTCATTTCAATGGAAATCGTACATGCATCTGATATAAAGCAAACATTTTCTGTTGAATTTACAATTTACAAACTAAAACATAATTTCAATACAATCCATTAAATACTGATCAGTAAATAAGCGCACTAAAAGTACAAAATATGTTAATAACTAACTCAAAACAATATTAATTTCCCCCCTAATGTAATGATGTTACATTGAATGAAGAAATTTGTGTATTTGATAATGTAAACAATAATAATTATAGTAATGAAGGAGTAAAAAAAGAAGAAAATTAAATATAAAAATTAGCAATGTATGGAACATATCAGCGAGGGAGCTAATGAAGGCCAACCTCCTTCATGATGATACTTACATTACTATATGTATGACTTCGATATCACTGTCTAAATTCGACGGGCTTGTAAATGTGTATTCTGCTGCTTCTATTCCGTTTTTGTTAAAACAGATTTTCTTTAATTTAGCCGTGTTAAAACTTACAAATATAGCAATAATAGTTTATAAAATATGTTCATAGCTTTTTTACTCGCAGGTCGTGCAATAAGTACATTTCTGAACAAATAATATTATCCTAAGCTTTCTCACACTCTGCAGGCTTGACGGAGCACCCTGTGATGAGTTGGAGGATGACAAGGCTGATAGCACGGCTGATGGAACAGACTAGGGTAGACCTAGGTGTCAAATGGAAGGAAGAAGACAAAAGCTAACCACGAACTGATATGGTGCCACAGTCGTTATTATTAAAATAAAGTACAATATACAGGATAACCCAAACAAAACGGTCCACGGGATATTTCCCGTAACGGGGAAACCAAATAGTTCTCCTGAGGAGCTTCTTGGTTTTACTGGATGCGGAACCATTTCCCTAGAAAAAAGTTATACCAAGATAAACAATATCGGTGGGTACTTTATAGAGCGCATTAGTAATGTCAATATTTGTCTATTTCAATACAGATTGAACAGCATCTAAATAAATTATTATACTCAAGACCCACCTGTTTAATGATAAGACCAAATGTTTATTGATATTATAATGTATTGTGTTTTAAAAAAATGTTATTAATAATTTTGTGCTGCAAATGCAATGTAAGTGTAAAGCGCTATGAAACCTTTGTTGTATATATAAGAAAGAATATTGTTTTGTTTGCATTGAGTGTAAATTTACCTTTTCGTTGTTAGTGGTTCACTACCGTAGATATTGTGCAACATTACTCTATAAGACTACAACTCTCGGAAAACGTTAACATACATCGAACCTAAGTAGATTTTTAAATTTGTATTCGTGGCTGTCAAAAGTCACCCCGCCGAAAAGGATTCGTCGCCGTTGTCACCCTCGGATTAAAGGTATGGGTCACACCACAATTAAAGGAATCTAGTAACTGTTGATATGTGCAAAACGTGATAAATGATTGATACAATGTGTAATAATTCTTGATCTTGTATGCCAACTATTATGTGCAAAGATATCATGTTAACTGGGTGTTATATGGCCGAGGAATGAACAAAATAGCAAGATGATATTCGCAGACTCATTGCACTGATTTTGTACACAGTTATATCTTTCCAGTGGATATTAATTAAAAATCTGAAAGCTTCAATTGTAAATATCTTTTTAATGAAAAGATTTCCCCAAACCAAAACATGTTCCGTTGATCTGTTGGTAATTACGACCACTGTTCAAATCCACAAAACTTACTATTATAGTAAGTTTTGTGGATTTGAACAGTGGTCCCTTCTATCGTAATCAAGAATACTAACAATGAGGATTTTAATGTAATGGCAAATCAATATCTTTGCGTAGATTGTTAGAGGTTTGAATGTTTGCCTGTCGACCAATACAGATTTTATTGTTCATATTAATGTGTTCAAACTTTTGTATTGACCTTGTATAGAAAATGTTGTGATTTCTATCACACTTTCAACCGCGCGGTTGAAATAACAGTGGTAAAGAAAAAAATACCCTTGTAATGAGTATTTTATTATTTAGGAATAATTGTAGGTATTCAAATACATGTTTTATAATAAATGAAGACATTCGAAATGTAAAAGATCTCATGAATGGTTTGTTTTTAATTTCCAATAAATGAACATACAATCAAGGAGCGAAATGTGGGTTTAATTGGAGAATAGTGTTTTAGTCAGTACTAAGGGGAGCTGGAAAAGAAAAATACATAATTACAGACATAATTATATACAGAAAAAACATAATGTAGAGTTCTTAAGACATACGTAGGCGAATTGGTTAATGATGTTGATGATGCTACTGGAGTTGATGCTGCTGCTGATGATGATGATGCTGATAATGATGACGATGATATACGATGATGACAATGTCGGTATTAAAGATGATGATGACGATAAAGATAATGACGTGAATGATGATGACATGATGGTGTTGATGATGATGATGGTCATGATGTTGGTAATAATGACAATGATAATAACGACGGAGATGACGACAATGATAATTATGATGACTGTGATATGTAATGATGTTGTCAATAATTATCACCAGCGATAGTAAGAAATAAAAACGAAAATATAAACACAATTATTACTACATGTAATAATAACCTACATGATAACCACTAAAAGGGCAGGTATTGTTCTGGACGAGCAAACTACAAGAAAAACGAAATGTAGAGATAAATCCAATGGTATACAATTAGACAAAACATTAGTAATGATCTTCTGGTGAAGGGTAAATTGGAAGAAGACAGTCGAAACAATGAAAACTGTTATTCGAATGTACACGTCGTGGCCTTCAGTAAACGTAATTTAAACATACAGCTGAAGATTTAAATTCATGCATAGCCATTAAAATATGATGGAATCACACCTCACCGGCTCCCCTCGACTCTACGTCCTGACTGATGGACCCTGCTGAGTACCCGAATAGAAGTAGAAGTAGAAGTAGTAACTTAAATAAATCTAGTAACGTTGTTGACGTCATAAACGTAATTTAAACATATAGCTGAAGATTTAAATTCATGCATAGCCATTAAAATATTATGGAATCACCCTAGCAACTTAAATAAATCTAGTAACGTTGTTGATACATGATTGATAGAGTGTGTATTGTTGTGTTCTGATATTTCCACTGAGTAATGTGTGAACATTTCACGTTGAATGGATGTTATATGATCGAGTAATGATACAAAAATGAAAGTGATTTTCATTATTGTTCACTAATAATACTGACTTTGTACACGGTTAGACTATCCAGTGAATAGTTAACAATCCGAGCACTTCAATCGTAATTTTTTTTTTTTATGAAAGGGAAATTCGAAAACCAAAACCTGTCACATGCCTTTATTGTTGATACAAATACAACAAGATATGAGAGAACTGCTAGAGTTCGAAATAAGTCTTGAGGATTTGGACTTTGGACAATGATATACTAGATTTATGTGTTCCATTCAAGCATGACTTTTCGTCCCACAACAATACTACTACTACTACTACTACTACTACTACTACTACTACTACTACTACTACTACTACTACTACTACTACTACTACTACTACTACTACTACTATACTACTACTACTGATACTACTACTAAAAGTAATAATTATAATAATAATACAAACAAATAATAATAATAATAATGAAATACTACTACTACTACTACTACTACTACTACTACTACTACTACTACTACTACTACTACTAATACTAATAGTAATAATAATAATAATACGATGAAAAGAACAAGAACAACGTTAACGGGATAGTTGAGTTCTGGTAAAGAGAGTACAGTTTTGGTCAAACTGAATTTTAGTAACCAAAACCTGCACCATTACATTACAAACTGATAGTTATAACTCCACCATGCTCGAAAGGAATAACAAAATTACTAATGACTAAGTAAAAAGCATGTTATCATTTTAAAAAAAATAGACGTTAAAACTCAAGAGGGCGCTCTCTAAACCCGCATCAGTTTCAACCATTTTAAATGAAATATTGTGCATGTGATATTTTGTTGAAATAGTTATTAGATAGAGAGATAATCAACAACTATTTAAAAACCTATTTTGTAAATTTTTGAAAAGAGTAAGCATTAACAAAAATATTTTAACGGCTGGTTCAAAATTATCTTATAATTGTGGGGCCCCACAAGTATTACAAATGGTTATGTTTATGGATAGTTCAGGCATTTCCGAACCTATTTTGATCAAATAAAGTTTATTCTGTCATTAAAATTGTATGCTCTTTCGAATTTGACACTCAGTTTTTCATTATCTCACAAAATTTTTGTATAGCGCCCTCAACTATCCCTTTAATATTCAAGAGCAAAATCAGTCAACCCTTGATCTTGACCTATTTTGACATGTTTACATGGTAGCAAAATCCATGGACAAATCTGCGCATTACAACTGCGCACGGTAACTAAGCTATTTGCGCAGATCCATTATGACGTCGCGGTCAGAGGAGCAACTTTGGGCCAATCAGGTCGTATTAACATGACGTCACAATGGGTTTGCACCCGGCACTTCTACCACGCACCCTTCTCAACCCTTGATAACCAAACAAAGCGAGATGTTACTCATTCTTTAGTATCTCTTCAAGCTACTAATACGCAATGGGAAATTCGCTCCGCAAATTTCACTGTCCATTCGCTTGCTGCCGTTCACATTACGGTAAAAATCTGTCATATTACTTGTTTAACATAATTGTACAAATGTCCACTATAAAGCCGATAATTTAGTTAAAATTGTTTGTCATGTTTGTTTTAAAGTACACATTGTTTGTATGGTTGAGTAAATGTAATAATGAGTAATAAGCTTGTTTAGCATTTTAAAATCATATTCGTGACTTTTCATGTTCTAAATGCAAGTTATCAAATTAGAATTAAGTTATTTAGGTGTTAATAAGAGTGATTTTAATAAGGGGATAAGCCTGAAATAAAGCATTTAAAGCAACGTCACGTGTAATCATTGCATAATCATATCTTGGTTGTTTTCCCCTCTAGTGAAAAAGCCGCCAAGACCACGGCACGGCCAGCAGGCGATTATCAGCATCGCTCTGTGCTCTGCATGTGTTGCAGTACCAAGGCTCTTAAGAACGAAGAGGTGAGAAATTCACTGGTTGTAATGTATCACTTACTTTTAGTAGACAGTGTTAAAATAGATCAAGTGATAGGGTTTTAAGGCAAACACGTCTTCATTTGATGGGCTAAGTCTATGCGAGAAAACAACAAATACGATGTTTTTATAAAATGTCATGTAATTTATATAAGATGTATACGATTATCTTAACCACTCTGCTCTCCATTCGAATTGGGTTCTTTATAGGGTGGATCTCTGTTTGTTATCACTTTTGAAAAAATTATATGATTTGTATTTTGTCCTGCATTATGATGATTCAATTTTGATTTATGTTTTAATAATATTGTTTTTTTTTTCACCTCTTGCAGCCAAGACTCTGGTGCAATTCCAGAGATCACCAAAGAGGAAACCAAGGTAACTGATTTAATTTTGAAATATATTCAACTTGGAAGTTAATTGTTGTATGAATTTTGTGTTAACATTTTGTAAATATTTGCGTATATATATTATCTAAAATGTAGTTTGTATCAAATCCATTGCTAGAATTCTTATAACAACATGAATATTGGTTTAGTTTTAAACCCAAGTTCAAACTATGAAACATTGCACTCTACAAATATAACTACACTCTGACTTTGTCTGTCTACATTTAGGATGACCATCCCCCGGCAGCTGCAAAGGTTTCCCATGACATCTTGGATGAAGATCTGCAGGTGAGTTAACATAATTAATATACAAATACTAGAAAGACTGATGAATATAGAGGCTAAGATTTATTTAATTTATTGTGATTTAAACTTTCAAGAATGCATGGTTCTTATCATGTGTGATGTTCTATTCACGGCGTCGTTAAAAAATGTGTTAAAAAATAAATGTACTCTGTTGTTTAGCTCTTTAAATTCAATTCTGCAATTCTGCCCCCTACCCCCCCCCCCCCCCCCCCCTCAGCCTCCCGCTTCCATTAACGGGGTTACACAACACCACTGCACCAAATTTTGACATAGCAGAAAACGGAGCACGAATAAAGTAATGAATATAAGAAAGCGAATTACATGAAAATAGCAGCTCATTATATACCGACACATTCAAATTATGCTCCCAATCAAATTTGGTGTCCCTCGTTCAGGATGTACGGTCCTCTTCAGCTACAGAGGTTTCATACCTCATCGTGGAAGAATGTGTGCAGGTGAGCTAACATACACAATTTTATTTCTAGAGATACTAATGTAAACAGAGGCTAAGCTTGATTTTGTCTCAAAAATGCATGGTTGTAAAACTTGTGTAATGTTCTTTTCAGTGCGTTATTAAAACACCGAAGAACTCGCTTAGGATTCAGCTCTTTGACTTCAATAATACAATGCCCTACCTCTGTAGCAACACCATAGCACCCGCCTCTTGGTTAGCAGAAACAAAGCAAGATTTAAATAATAAAATAAATGAAAGCAAGTGACATGAAATAGCAGAACATCATACATGTACATGTTATAATACCGACACTATCAAATTAAGCTCCCAATCAAATTTGGTTTCCCTGATTCAGGATGTCCGTTTATCTGCTGCAGAGGTTGCCCAAGACATCCTGGGGGAATGTCTGCAGGTGAGCCTACATAATTACATAACTTAATTTCTTTATCACAATACCGATCTGCTATGATTCAGTTGTTAGTTTAATTAAACTTTCAAGAATACTATGTTATGCGCATATATTCCATTCGTGGAGCCACTAAAAGCAAAGCTATTTATAACTAGGCCTAACGTGTTTATTTAGAATGAAAGAATATAAGAATCAATCATTCAACATATAAATGAGAAAAGCTTGGTTTGAAGTAATAAGTTTTCTACAATTTTGTCCTTGTATTATTTTGTTATTACCCTGATGCGTGGTAATTATGCAGAACTGTGATAAGAGAAATACAGTGAGAATGTCAGATAATGAACTTCAAACTAATCCATTTAGTCTTTTTTTTACTTTTCACTCGTAGAACGCTTTCGTTGAGATTGAAGATCTGAAACTCAAGAAACAAGCGCGGCATATTGTTTCTCACGTATACCAGGTGAGTAGACAAATATTTGTCAAGTACATACTCCTATTTCTTTATTTATTGATATCTCTTTAATGTTAAACATAACATTTGTATTCACTCAAGTTCGCTCATTTGTTATTTTGTGTGTTTACTTAATCAGTTTAGCGTGTTTACTTTTCACTCGTAGAACGCCTTGTTTGAGATTGAAGATCTGAAACTCAAGAAACAAGCGCAGTACATTGTCTCTCACGTATACCAGGTGCGTAGACGATAATTTGCCCAATACATTCCTTCTTATTTATTTATTGATATCTCTTTCATTTCAATCATAACATTTAAGTGGTAGTTCAGTTTTGGTAAAGAGGGCGCTGCACAAAATAATGTTGTGTGAGGTAATGAAAAACTGAGTGTAAAATTTAAAAGAGCATACAATTTTAATGGCAGAATTATAGGCAGAATAAACTTTATTTGATCAAAATCCGTTCAGAAACGGCTGAAATATCAATACATATATCCGATCGTAATAAATCAGATTGATATATTCGACGATTTTAAAGACATTTTTTAAATGCCTACACTTCTTCAAAAAATTTCAAAAGAGGTTTTTAAATAGTTATTTATGATCTCTCTATCTATTCATTATTTCAACAAAACAACACATGCTTAATAACAAATGGTTGAAACTAATGCTTCTTTTAGAGAGCGCCCTCTTGTGTTGTAATGGCTCTTTTTGAATGATAACAGGCTTATTAATTAGTCGTTTGTAATTTTCTATACCCTTCAAGCATGGTGGAGTTATAACACTATTAGTTTGTAGTGTTATTATGAAGGTTTTGGTTACTAAAGCTCAGCCTTACCCAAACTGTACTATCGTTTGGTGTTGTAATATTCAGGTATTTTTTTCGAAAATGCTTGAGCAGTGTAAAACGATTTCAATACAAACAATGTAAGGAGGCAATTTATTTTACATGTAAAAATTGTTTACTTATAACTTATGGAACAAATCCTAATTATTGATATCAACAAGAAAATGTAATCGTATAGGCCTTATAATATTCTTCCTTTTTTAACAGACCGTGGCTAATAGCTTCCTCCAGAATGCTGCCAAAATACTGGTGGAACAATGTGTCCAGGTAAGACTATGATGATAGATGTGTATGTACTTAAAAAAACAAACATACTAGTGCATGATTGATTGATAGCCACTGATAACGCACAACATCCGCCGTGTAATTAAATAGTAAATTCCAAAATATTGTTATTGTTTCTGTTATGATGTGACAAATAATCAGGGCAAACGAAGAATGAATAATCCATATTATGTTGTTGTTCTGTCCTCTTTCAGAATGCGGTTCTTATCGCACAGTCCACTCAAATCGTCCAAAGAGTCGACCAGGTGAGCATGCGTTGTCTTATTCCGAGTAGCAATTGTTAATCTCCGTCCTCAGTCACGTTAGATAAGACTATATTTAATATCTTTCTGCAATTTTGATCATGAGTGGCAATGACTGACTATAACATAAGTTATTAATTTATGCAGAAACTTAAATACACAATTTATCAAGTTCATTTTCGAATCTTAATCTTGGTAGTTAGGCCCGACACGAGTAGGTAAAATAAACATGGGCTGAATGATGCTCCTTGTAGATAATTGATGCTATATTGCCATATCTCTCTTGCAGAACACAAATATATCAGCTGCTGATATCAGTCAGGCCCCCGAATCCTCAGGCTCGGCTGAAAACGCCACCGAGGGGTCCACTCCTGGCACTCAGTCACCATCATCTGCCATTAAGGACCCTGCACTCTCGAATGAGAGCACCACCGAGGGATCAACTCCTGGCACTCCAGACACACAGTCACCATCATCTGCCATCAAGGACCCTGCCCTCTCGACTGAGAGCACCACCGAGGGATCCAATCCTGGCACTCAAGACAAACAGTCACCATCATATGCCATCAAAGACCCTGCCATCTCCACTGAGAGCACCACCGAGGGATCCAATCCTGGCACTCAAGACAAACAGTCACCATCATATGCCATCAAAGACCCTGCCATCTCCACTGAGAGCACCACCGAGGGATCCACTCCTGGCACTCCAGACACTCGGTCACCATCATCTGCCATCAAGGACCCTGCCATCTCCACTGAGAGCACCACCGAGGGATCCACTCCTGGCACTTCAGACGCACAGTCACCACCATCTGCCATCAAGGACCCTGCCATCTCCACTGAGAGCACCACCGAGGGATCCACTCCTGGCACTCCAGACACACAGTCACCATCATCTGCCATCAAGGACCCTGCCCTCTCGACTGAGAGCACCACCGAGGGATCCAATCCTGGCACTCAAGACAAACAGTCACCATCATCTGCCATCAAAGACCCTGCCATCTCCACTGAGAGCACCACCGAGGGATCAACTCCTGGCACTCCAGACACACAGTCACCATCATCTGCCATCAAGGACCCTGCCATCTCCACTGAGAGCACCACCGAGGGATCCGATCCTGGCACTCCAGACACACAGTCACCATCATCTGCCATCAAGGACCTTGCCATCTCCACTGAGAGCACCACCGAGGGATCCACTCCTGGCACTCCAGACACACAGTCACCATCATCTGCCATCAAGGACCCTGCCCTCTCAACTGAGAGCACCACCGAGGGATCCACTCCTGGCACTCCAGACACTCAGTCACCATCATCTGACATCAAGGACCCTGCCATCTCCACTGAGAGCACCACCGACGGGTCCATTCCTGGCACTCCAGACACTCAATCACCATCATCTGACATCAAGGACCCTGCCCTCTCGACTGAGAACACCACCAAGGAATTCACTACTGGCACTACCGCCGCAATCTCTACTGTGGCTGCCAAACAACAATCGCCCCTTGATCATCCACCAGGTCCGTACATGACACAAGAACAAGTAGCCAAGGGGTTGCTTCGTGCATCTAAGCCAGTACCATTCCCACCTCCCACCACTGCCCCATCAGGCTATCAACACTTGGTGAGTGAAATGATAATATAATGTACATTTAATTCATTGTATGTGCATATTTATAATCCCTGTTTGAATGGAAAGAACTTGGATACAAAATAAATAACATACTATAGGTATTCATGTTGTATTATATTGCAAATGACAATGAAGTCGTAGTATCTGGGATTACACAGAACCATCTAAACAGAAACACGCAATGCCTATAACAAGTTAAAACCACAATTTTGTTAGTGAATCTAAAATAGGAATGTGCTCTCAAATGTCTGAATAGGCAATATGAAGTTTGTAAAATCCCGTGTACGTTATTTTGAAAACATTCTGATCATAGAGTTGATAATTAGCATATAATATATGAAGAAGTTGGTCTATTGATAATTGTCTCCTTATTCTTTCACATCAGACACCTCTGCGTCCCACACACACCCCGTTACCAAGGTTACCGCCCATCACAGGGAGCACTCGACCACGGACTACATCTTCCAATTACGTACGGGATGAGAGGGGAAAATGTTACAGAAAAGAGTATGCCAACCTCAGGAAGGGGTACAGGGGTTACAGGAAATAGGAAAGTAAGCAAATTAACGCTAACAACAACAAGGGGTAGCAAGGGAATCCAACAACTCAACAACAACAACAGCACTAACAACAACATCAACAACAGAGACGATGACGAAACGAAGTGAGAGGGGAAATATTACCACAAAGACTATGCTAATCTCAGCAGGGGGCACAGCCTAGTACTTGAGATCATTTATAAATTAAAATTATAAACAAATCAACGAATTTGAAGGGTGTGGCCAATAAAACAGCGGTGAAATCTGGGACGCCAACAACTCAACGACAACGATAGTGGACGTAGGAGACAAGAGGAGAAATGTTGCCGCAAAGATTATGCCAAACTAAGGAAGGGATACAGGGGTTATAGGAAGTAGATCATGCCATTTATTTAAAAAAAACAGATGAACTAAAACAACGATGGCAAGGGTGGAGTCATCGAAAAGCAGCAGCAGGGATGGCGACGACAACAATATAGTGGACGTTGTCGTGGGAAGCAAAGACTATGCCAAGTAATAGACTGTGCCGATCAACACATATTTATCACAACATCGATTGCAAATTTAGAGTCGTGTTTGACATGAAGGAAATGCTGTGGTATTGTGGCTTTCATCTACCTGGCATACTGATGGCAAAAATATAGCCAAGAGAATCCAAAACAACAACAATAGCAACGCTATCAGAAGGACGATCACCTACATGTATGTTAAGAATGAATTTTAAAAACATTGATACAATAAATCATAATTGTTGATTAATAAAAATGTAATTAACAACAAAAATTACTAAAGGTATTCGATGATAGTCAATAAGACCTATAGACTAATACAAATAGATGGATCTTCGACTGCGCGCAGTCGAAATGGATGCCTCCGCCATTGTGCGATTTATATGAGCAGTCACCATTGACATTTGGCAATCTGTCAACCAAATCTAGAGATATCACGATTAAGATCAATGTGACCTGTGACCTCATGACCCCAAAATCTAATCATTTAATTCTCTCATTAGGATACATTCAAGTACCAAGTGTCGTGACAATAAGTCAGTGGCTCGATCTGGAGATATCGTGAAAACGAGCTATTTTTGCATATAATGAGCCCTATGACCTTTAACCTCATGACCCCAAAATCTAATCGGGTTATTGGCTTCTCAAGATACATGCATGTACCAAGATTGGTAACAATAAGTCAATTGGTTCTTGAGATATCGCGAAAACGAGATATTTTCGCATACATCATGAGAACTGTGACCTTTGACCTCATATACCCAAAATCTAATCAGTTTATTGGCTCCTCAAGATACAATCATGTACCAAGTTTGATGACAATCCGTCAACTGGTTCTTGAGATATCGTGATAAGCGGAGCTATTTTTACATATATAATGAGCCCTGTGATCTTTGACATCATCACCCTAATACATAATCAGTTCACTGGCTCCTCAAGATACATACATGTACTAAGTTTGGTGGAAATCTGTCAAACGATTCTTGAGATATCGCGATAACGAGAATGGGATGTATGGACGTACGGACAACCAGAAAACATAATGCCTCCGGCCACTTCGTTGCCGAGGCATAAACACAAATATGTGTTATTCTAAAATGAAAATCATGATACATTACAACAATAGGGCCTAGTTAAAACATTCAAATAAATTTATAAATTATATAGTCATACGTAGTTTTCTTTCTTTGCTGTCTTAATTAGATCTTAACATGTGCTGGTTTTGAAAGTAAAAATTTGATAGATATTTTTACTGCAGTGCAGAGTGTGGTCGGAATGATTACGTATATGATTTGATTTTTACACAAATTCCCCTTTATGTTAATGTTTTTTGGCAAATGATGCCTTTTTCTGGGAAGGTGGGGGAACATGCCTCCCCCCCCCCCCCCCCTTGAGCTACATATGCCCCTGTTCCACTCTATACATTGCCATCAGAGGTTTGTATTTTGTATTTTTATTATTATTTTAATGTCATTATCGTTAGCATCATCCGATTGCATAATCAAAATCACCATAAACATAATTAAAATAAACATCTTTATCACAAACATCACCATCGTTCTCACTTCTCATGATTACCATACTCATCATCATAATCAATATTATCATGATCATCATCACCATTATCATAATATATAGCCACCATCATTATTATAATCATATTCATTACTATCATCATCATCATCCTCATCATCAATGAAAGTATCATATTAATTATCTCACCATCTGATCACCATCTTATTCATCATCACCATCATTACCATAATCATATTATAGTCATCATCATCATCATCAATATCATCATCATCAAAGAAAGCATCCAAACAATCATTATCACACCTGATATAAACATGTTTGTTAATGATACACATTTCAGTTTATAAAAGCATTCTCTATCCCACATATATTCATCTATTTTTTTCTCAAAACATAATAATCTTGTTTTCAAAGTTTACAATGTACATATTTCACGTAAGGAGGATCCTGACCTGTTACAAAGTATATTGAATATCACCTCAATTTCCTCTAAAGCAACCAAAATATATATTTGTTTCAATTCCTAAACATAATCAGTGTGTTATGCTACCTCTTTAGTTCAAGAAGCTACTTTATATTTTGGCGAAATCTGGCAAATTTACAAGCAAATAATGCAGCAAGGCCATGGAACACCAAGCAGAGGGGATTAATATTTTCTTAAATGCTGAGAGTATCCTGTAAGAAGTGACAAATAACCCATTAGTGAAACCAACAGACGCCAAAATAAACCTTGTTACTTCAATCACTTGACATTACATGCCAAAAACAGAAAGCACAGTACGCATTTTCAAAAGCCAACTGAATGATAATAAAAACAACCAATCCCATAAAACATGTATACAGCACTTCTATGTAGTATTGCTCTAATATATAGGTCCTGAATAAAGTGACATATATAACACATAAACGGCAAAATATGGCTTACATGAGGTGAGTACTAACCCATTGCATACTAACTAGTCTGCCATTCCTATTGGTGATGTCACATATCACCGGATAGTGTAAACCGCTGCCAGACAGATGGAACATTTGCGAAACCAAATTATCCAGCGGTGAAAGTTGTCTCCATTGCTGCATGCACAAAAACTTTCTGCCGGATAAAACAACAGACATCGCCCGACAAGGAACGGGCAAAAGAGACAAACAGATTGGAAATGTTGCTCTCCATCGGGCGTCCGTTAACGCTATCCGGTGATATGTAACAGGGGCTTATAGAGTAAATACATGGCACATCAGACTCTTGTAAGCAATGGGCTAATAGTCGCCTAAGTTTGAGTGATACACTCTGATTCAACCAAACCAATAGAAATCATGATCACACATAAATGAGCTGGTAATTCAAGTGTTTGAATAAACATATAAAACCAAACATGTACAGTATATGATTACAAGGACAGTAAGTGCAAGAGAAAGGGTAGATATAACTTTGCTATCACTCCCAGTCATGGTGGGCTCACTAACCATCCACTTTCTGTTTATTCTTAACTATGTGATAGAAAAGAGATAGAAAACAAATAAAAGAATAACTCACTAAAGATTATTAAGAAAATTACACAAGAACATATCTTATTGAGAGATAAGTACATAAAACCAATTGATATAGAGGAAAACAATAACATAGACATATCAAAATATACATATTGAAATATATTTATAAAACAATAAAAACTTATCCACACTGATATGTTCATCTAAAATAGTTTCAATTACACCAAGCCACCAAACCAAACATAATACCATATACGTAGCATAAATGAGAGTATGTAATGATATTTTAAATCTATTTAATAGCTTACAAAAACAAACACAAGGAACATTCATAAAATAAGCAGCACATAAAGTAGACAGTCAAAGCAAGCTTCATTATATGGGAATACAAACTTGTAGACAAACAACACTGCTTGATTGAGTAATTATCTGTTTGCTTTATAACTGTCTGTCAAACTGAAAAGATTGTTGAAGCATACATATATGCCCTGTATCGTATAGTCAATATTCTGTTTGCAGTATTTAGTTCATTGCAAGAAATATTGAATGTCACTAACCTGTTCCCTACTAGAATTTGCATTTCCCATAGAGTTAATACAGGGCCTACCAGGTTCCCATAGGCAATGGGTTAACCTGTTCCCTACTAGATGTTGCAATCCCCATAGAGTTAATACAGGGCCTACCAGGTTCCCGCAGGAAATGGGTCAAAAGTATTCACTTGTACCTCAGAACAATTGTGCTTCTGGTAGGGTTCATTTATATAAGTTAGAAATATTGTAATTTACAGAATTTAACAGAATACAAACCAAAAGAGATACTTGCATTTTGGACACATGTTTAGTCAATATCCACAAAGTAGAGTTGTTTATCAATTTTAGAGTAGAACATTATTGTAAGTATTTAGGCCAAAATAATATTCTCCATTAAATATGAGCCATTAAAAATGATTGCTTTTCATGTATAAATACCTGAAAACTCAATGATAGAGAAAAATGGCCAGAAATATGTAATATACATGTAAATGAAAAATGAGCAAAGAAAATTGGGCTTGAGTGAGAATCAAACCCGAGACCTCAGGATTGCTAGACTGGTGCTCTAACCATTGAGCCACAATGCTTTATTGGGCTTCAGTGAGAATGGAACCTGAGACCTCAGGATTGCTAGACTGGTGCTCTAACCGTTGAGCCACAATGCTCTATTGGATATTGGCCCTTCCCAGAAACCCTTTTCACTGCTTGTGTAGTCAGAAGCTATATAAACCTGACACAAGCCCAAATAATACGAAATCAACTTAGCGGTAAAATTCATGCACACCCCCAAACTGATACACAAACTTGTTTTATTTATCATAAATCAATTACTGAAATCTGGTTTTGAAACGATATACTTTGTGAATAAATGCTTCAAAATAAGGAAGGAAACTTAAAAACAATCAAAAGACGAAGTCACAACCATGATCACATATTCCTATAATATATTGCATTGTCAAGAGATCCATTATCAAATCATCTTTATCAAAATTAAGAAATCGGGTACAAATCTGTTCTATCTAATCAATATACAGTATGTACAGTTTTATTTGCACTAGAAACAAATTTGACTTTACAAATCTACAACCCTACAAGTTCATATATATTTACCCATTATTTATTTATACATTGTGCTTATAACAAACAGAAGCCTAAGCGAGCCTTTTTAATTGAATACGCTAATGCAAATAATATCAAGCATCTTTGAAGACTCTTTTTACATGATATGAGTAACAAAGCAATAAACGGAAGATTGATAAATATGTTGACTAATGAAATTAATTTGGCCAACTACATTTCCAATAATATACACGAGATGTTAAATTACATTTAAACAAACAGAATAATGGAACACAAAATATGATGGCATTTTTATATTTCTGCATTGTTTGATTATGGAGAAAGCAAGAGAACTACAAAGAAGCACTTTGCTAGTAAAGCATACTACTCATCATGTGTTATAGTAAGGATCTATTTTGCTGCATAAGGTCTAATGTGCTGCCATCTAGTGGTGGAATTCCTACCATTCATAACTTGTAGAGCCTTATTCTTAAAGCTAAGTGAAAAACAGTGACTTAACCAGTGAATATTCCACATGTATCTCAGCTATACTTAAATTGTTCGCATTTTTAAGATGTTTATAATTTTACGTCTTCTTTCAAAACTGTATTTTATTCCATTACAGGTTATATGCCAGTAACCAGTTAAAGTTTGCCAAGAAACTAACATTTGCTAGCAGATCTATGCTTGCAAATAAAGCTAATATAAATTTCATAAAGCCAAAGCGCTTTGTAATCATCATTCTCAATTATATAATTCTCTGTTGCACATGATACAAAATAATATAAATTATAACTTTATTTGTTCATGATCTGTTGGTTTTTATCTTGCACCATTTACTGCACCATTACTCTAGAAGTTCCTTGAGTGGATTCTCATTTCCATTAACAACTACAAAATGCAGCTACAACTGTACAAGTTATTTGCCTCTTATAAGTATAAGTACTTATCACACACTAAGTCATTGATGTCATCATTATTACCCCAAAGTTAAAATCAATTTCAATTATTTTTTTTGTTTTTATAATTTGTCTTTTGTAATCTAGCTTCACCAACAGTCACATGAAAATTACAAAATCACTTGTTTTCTCTTATCTCTATGTAATTTACATTACCAGTAACCTACTATATTCAAAGTCATCTTCATCAGTGCCACATTTGTGAGTTATTTATACTTTGTATTTAATAAAAAACTGTTATGGACAATGTATGATATATTAATACACTGTACTGACAAAAATTCCATTTGAAATAATTATAAAAGAAACAAATAATAATACCTAATTTGTCACATGTCATACTTGTATTGATTTGTATTTATCTTCATCAAATCATATATATAATTTAATTTTTATTTCATCTTAATTTAAAGTTCGATACAATTATATTTTTAAAATCCACATATGTGATCAGTGAGTATTATGTTTTGCACCCCGATATAATAAGACAAAATGAAACTAAACCATCAAGTAAATACAGACTTCTTCATACAAATACAAACATACTAAATACATTGGTCCTGGTGTTACTGTTGAAAAGTGGAAACTCAAATAAAGGCAAGTCTCTTTATAATTAATGTCTACATACAAAAGACCAATGGTCTACAAAGCTAGAATATTTTCAATATAATTAATTTTCAAAAGAATCTATCAGATTTGTTTTTCACTTGATACATAGCAAAAGTTAAAGGTATATTCCAAATTTAAATAAAAACAAAAAATTCAAAAAATAATAATACCAAGGAAATATTACTAGGTAGGAACTTTTAATTAGGTTATGGACACTGAAATACGGCCCACATATTCATACGTCTTGGATAACGGATACATACTTAATACACAATGTACATAAATGTATCACACAATACCAGGATGAAAGAAAATGATTGGTGACTTGTGCTTACAGCTTGTTTAGGTTTGTTAAAGGGATCTAGTAACATTGTCAAAATCCAAAAAATCTTACTTAAAACTCTTAGCGGTTCTTTCATACCTTGTTGTATTTGTATTACAAATAGAAGCATGGGACAGGTTTTGGTTTTCAAATGTCCCTTTTGTTAAACAGATATTTACGATTGAAGAGTTTGGATGTTTGATTATCCACTGGAAAGTTATAACTGTATACAAAGTCAGTGCAATGAGCCTGCAAATATCATTTAGCATTTTTGCTCACTACTTGGGCATATAATATCCATATAATGTGAAATGTTGACACTTTACTCAGAGGACATATAAGATCACAACAATACACATTTTATCAACCATTCCTCACTTTTTGTACTTGCCAACTAAGTTACTAGATCCCTATAATACACATGTTCTTGAATGAGTTGAATGAAAGCCACCCTCAAATGACCAGTCTTCGAGGTTAACTAGTCCAAGACGACATGGTTGCTACATTATGTGTATGTTTATGTCCTTTTATTCTCTTTTAACGTCCCCATTCACCTGCCTTGTCAATCTAGACAATACGGTCAATTGTATAGCAGCCCAGCACTCAATTAACTGCGACAGAGTTAAGTTTTGTGTCAAGCACGTAGAGAGTACACATATGTTGTTAGAAATGTTCTCCACGCTTGATTTTTTGTATGTTGATGCATGTGAACATATATATTTCATGCACTGATATACATTTATTCGTGCAGACATGAACCGTATATGTTGTTCATATATAAGTGACTTGTGGTTCGAAGTATTGCACCCCATTAATAGGGCTAGCTTGTTTCTTGTTAGGAGAGGACGCTAGCGGCCGTGCAGAGGCTGATGCTTTTGTCGCCGACGTCGTCCTCGGGTTGCGACTTGGACTTCGCCCAGGTTGCGACTGGGATCCCTCCCAAGATGTCCGCTTCTGATACGGCTGCCAGGTGACCTGTGGTTCCATCCCAGCTGATGCAGACACTATGTTGCCTAAGCTGGTGGGCTTGGCTGGGGCATGTGGTGAGGCCAGCTGAGACATCTGCAGGGGTTTGGGCGAGGTCTTTGTGCGAGAGGAGGTATTGCCAAGTTCAGTGCTGCCTGTGAGTGTTTTGTCTGGTGTGGCCTGTGCAGCCCCAGTCACACGAGGGTTGGTGCTCACACCGGTCAGGTAAAAGACCCCATCCTTAGCATGCGCCGTGGGCGTGCAAACCTGCTCCAGCGATTCTTCCATGCTCTGCTCATAATGTGCATTGTAATAAATGTCCACATTGTCATACAGAGAAAGGCGTCGCTCTCCATTCAGGTCTGCTGCGTGTTGCGGCGAGGATGGGGGGAGGCTCTGGGGGCGGTCATTGAGGGGTGAGGCCTTGCTTGAGCGAAGGAGGGTTGCTTTCTCCCCTGAACCCCTCCTCCTGTAAGGAAGCTCCCCCGCTGTACCCCCTTGCTCCTTGTAAGACCCTAACACTACTCCCCCACTCTGTGCTTGAGATGCTCCTATGCCATCAACTCCACTCTGTGGCTGGTAGGACCCTAATGCATCAGCACCACCCTGGTGTGCCTGGTAGCCAAACCCCTCAACAAACTCTCGCGCCGTTGGTGTCAAGTCATTGCTCTCTCGCCGACTAGTGCTTGGCAACTCGCTGCTTTCCCGTCGCCTCATCCCCGGTAGCTCGTTACTCTCCCTCCTACTCATCCCTGGCATCTCACTGCTCTCCCGTCGACTTGTCCCGGGCTCAGACTTGGATGGTGACGCGCTGTACCGCAGAGGGTTGGAGGACCGAGATGAGAACTGGCTCTCAAACGACGTCATACTGCTCTGGTAGTTGTCGTCAGCTCTGCTGTTGCGTTTGTCTGGGGAGGTGTTCTGAGAGGCCGAGGTGGACACGATGGTGCTGGTGGGTGTTGTGGGCTGGGAGGAGGAGGATGTGGACGTGGTAACCTGCAAAGAAAGAGTTGAGAAATAAAACATCAAGAGAGTTAATATCAACCGAAAGCAAAGAAGAACTTCCAGTACTATGTACTAACTTTATGGAAATTGCACTATCCCTGAAGAAAGTGATTTAATCAAGAAGCTCAAAGAGTTGTATCATGTAGTTGATGTTAGACTTGAGTAGCTCTATGGTGGTTCTGTTCTTCTGCTCTTCTATGCAAGAGTTGTATTTTAATATGTAATTTCCATTTCTTAAACTTGAACATAAAAATAGCCTTGAGAAACACCTAAAATGTCATGGACTCCTTCCTAGTCATTCAAAGTACAAATGATATAACATATGATCACCACTCTGACATTGTTCAAGTTCTGGATTTTGTAAACAATGCAAAAATGGGTGAAAAATGATTTCCCTCTAGATGTAGCAACCTACATTATTTAGCATACATGTATCTATGTGGTCCTTTAAATATGTGTCTGGTCTACATCCAAACTGGACAATAAATATTTCATTTTGATTACTAAAATGTGTGTCTTACAGTAGATTTAGGTCCAGTCTTTTATACATGGGTGCATATTATTTCTTCAAATGATTGTGAAATGAAAGTGAAATTTGGCATTTTGTTTATGGAGGGCTTTCCAAAGACCATTATGGAGCTGAAAGATATTTAAATTCCATCATTATTTTACAATGCATTACAAGATATAAACTTAGGGTTCAATACCTTAAAGCAAAGTAAAGTACCTATGCATTAAAATGAACACACAAACTTATTGTAAAGACAATTTCTATAAAAAAAAAATATTCCAAAGCATATGTCTCAGCAATGCACAAATTACATAACTACAATTATAATGTATGAACAGAGCTGCTCAAAAAATGTGCATACAAATCAAAGAATATAAAAATAACATCAAATCCGATTCAAAATTGAAAGCACTTTCTTGATGGCTATTATTACAATTATTGCTGCTGAGCCTGAGGTGAAAATCACGAGTGAAAGATTGTTACACATCAATAAAACACAAGGCATTCAAAGGAACATTCACCTTGGAAAGGTTGTTTTCACTCAAAGAAAATGCAAAATTGAACAATTCAGTCAAGAACAAGAAAGTTATGATCATGTTAAACTCATATCATCGTTTACTAAATGGCCTCAGACTAAATTGATATAATTATAAAGTGAAAACACATTTTCCAGAGTGCATTTCTCAGTAAAAATGACAGCAAAGGTGAAGATAAATGCATAAATGCATTTATTGCATGATGCCTATTAACATTAGTATGCATTGATGAAGAATACAAGTTGTGTTCTTAGTATGCAATAAACAATGTTGTAAATGCTGACCTGAAAGCAAATAGATTATCAGTCTGTTCGTAAGTTATCAGCAATAACAACAACATGAATAAATTTCATAACAGCTTGTTGAAATGAAAAAAAAAGAAGTGATAACACTAATTAATACTAGCCAAGCACAATTGCATTCTTTTGATTAATTCACCCCCATTAGCCTACGGTAAAATCTCCTGTCATACATGAAGTCAGGCAAAATCACACCATTTTCAGGCAAAACATCCAAATTGGAACTAAAATCATCTCATTTTGGGACAAAATTCATCTAATTTTCAGGCAAAGAACATCTGTTTTGGTACAAAACTTGTCTCATTTTGGGGCAAAAATCATCTAATTTCCGGGCAAAAATCAATCAATTTTCCAGGCAAAATTCACCTGTTTCTGGGAAAAATCATCTGATTATGGAGCAGCTACAATGTGGAGACCTTGTGAGGTGAAAGAAAGAAAGGATATATTGGGCAAGAGATATATATGCCCGTAGTATGCCTATGCATACTCTAGCACTCAACATTAGCATAGGCTGAGGCAACCACTGAATGAGCTTCGTTTTAATATGCCCGCCTGGCCGGGCAACCAAAATTAACATACTTTTGAATGTTTATCTTTGTTTTAGGGCCACTCGATTCTGATTTCATGCCATCAACATTTGATACATCTCTATTTTACTTGCCCGACTGGTTCACTAGGAAATTTGTTTAATTGTTAGCATTGCCTTCTCTCAATTACTTTACCTTTATTGTTTCCTTAGTATCACGTACACTAGTTGATCTGTGAATGCTGTTGTCTTCCATCCAAAATATTTATTAACCCCTTGACTACGGGTGGGTTGTGTACAAAGTCTATGGGGATTTCACAAACTCAAAGGGAACAGATTAACGGGATATTAATAAAATGGCCTGGGCATTTTTGCATCAACAAAAATATGATTCGTTTTCCCTGTGTTATCACATGATGCCAGTGGTCAGACTGATTTGGGGTGGGGGGGGGGGGGGGGGGGCACCAACATTATTGGGGGCACACCTTATGTTTTCCTTTATTAACATAAAAATCGTTTTGAAAAAAATAAAATTATTCTCCATTAATAAATATAAAAATTTGCACAATTCCAAGACTGAAAATAGAAATGTCTTAATTACTGTAATCTTGGATGATTGAATGTTATGAGAATGATAATTTTAAGTACATGACAAATATGATGAATCATGTTAACTGAGGTAATTAAATTTACATAAACTTGCATAAATGCATGTACATGTGTTAAACAGCCAACTGCTAAATGGCATTTCACTTTGTTTTCACATTGTACACTTGATTATAACAGACTGACATGCAGTATGACGGTTTGCTACTAAATATTTAAATAAGATTCCAAACTTAGTTATCACATCGGTTTGAATATAATATAATTTGTTTTCTTTGCAATGTGAAGGTTACAAGAAATATAACAATTTGTGTTTGGATGTAAATTCACTTGACCTGAAATCATTCAATTTCAATTAACTTACAGAAGATGACTAGAGTTTGGTATACATGTAGTACTGCATATATATATATGAGATGGTGAAACAAAAGTCCAAAACAAATATTGTGAGATAAATATAGTGAGTAGGCAGATATGTGCCGCAAAATCAATGTCACAATGAAGTGAAATAAAACAAAATGTGAATACAATATGATCTCATAATTTCATAGTAAGCAGTCTGCTGCATACTGTATTAAATGCAATGCAATGCAATGCAGCAAATAAAAATGTGATGTAATATTGTTCCAACAGTCAACGTGTATATGTGATGATGAAGCTATATACGCCATGATATCAAAGCTTACAACGCAGTGCTATTTGATCTGGCTATGACTTCAATCTTTCTTTGCCACACCCTAACAAATCCTGTGCCAGACACACCATTTTTATGAGGGGCCCCGGGGGAAAATTAAAGTTTCATTTTGAGGGGGGGCTGCTTTTCAACCATTTCAGTTTGATAATAGCACTCTGAAATGTATTTTGCATTTAGTTCAATGCTAATTTATTGGGGCTCTCCTAAGCTTTCTGGGGCTCTTTTGGGCATTTCAGGGGCTAAATTGCCCCAAGCCCCCATGTATCATAGTTCAGTTTTAGAAAATTAAAATATTGACTTTTCTTCCAAAATTTCCTATTGAACTGTGCAATGAAAATAAGATGGTCTGAAGGCAAGTGGTGTAGTGAGCAAAAAAAATGTGTAATAAATATCATTCTTTTACAAATGTTTCTGGGATGAACAATGATCTTCTCTAGCTCCGTTGGCAAAGCACCGTCTAGCGATCCGATCCGGAGAACTCCCGTTCAGATCCAGGGAAGCCCAATTTTCTTTGCTCATTTTCATGAATATCATTTATGATGAATAAGCCTATTATCATCAGAGAATCATAAAGTATGGCTTTATTGTGCATTACTTGTGATATGGCAAAGCTGATTGGCAAAGATGGCAATTAAAGCAACCACTGTGCGGATTGGTGTTCGTTCAGGCAAAGAAAGGGGTCAGCAGTATGTCATTCTCATTTTGCTTCTTCCTTTTCCTTGCTTTGGTTAACAAGCAGCCTTGATTGGAAGCCAGGCAGTGGATGATCAAACCACGGTTCAATGTCTCACCTTCTGCTTGAAAGATACACTTTTGGGCTTAGTAGAAGGAGAGGCTTTACTCTGATCAACACAAGAAAATGAAGAATGAGATTATACACACAATCAGAAACAGATACCCTGGTATATTTTGCATTCCCCATAGAATTATTAGGGTCCACCAGGTTCACATAGGCTTAGAGACACTGATTTTCCGCGATCACGGAAAATCGCGGAATTTACCATTTGAAACAGAAAACTTTTTCGGAGCCCGGTTCCCAAAAAACGAAACCGGGAGCCGATGGTGACGGTTGGGAACCGATGTGACCGACCGAACCGACTCAGCCTTAATCATTATTGAATAAATTTTAAAGATATTTACTCTCTGGCCTGTGGTAAGTCCTTCCTGATTTTTGATGATTTGTGGGTGAAAATCATGATTTCTGAAAATCAATTATCTACCATGTCAATAAAAACGATTTGCACGCTACTCATTGAATTTTGTATGAAGTTCTATGTAAACGGAATTTGCAGTTTTTCACATGTACAAAGTCTATGGCAAAACAGAATTTCCGCCGTTTTTCAGGCAGGTTGAAACGGAATTCCAGATTTTCTGAAACGGAAAAGGCCTTTTTTTAAACGGAAAATCAGTGTCTCTATAGGCAATAGGGTTAACAAAGAACCGCACGATCTAAATATGCAAAGTACACCCGTGTAAGATCCACTTGATAAGAAATGGGCTTAGTCTATTGCCTGGATAGAAGAAAATTAAGATTATAAGATAACAAACAAATCAGAATAAACCGAATACCGGTAGATCCAAACATGTAGAGTACACCAGTGTAAGACACGTTTTTGTGTTCAAAAGAAAGTGGCCACTGGCTCTACAGAATGCAAATAAGGAGAATACAACGTTGATTAGAAACTTTAAAAATACATAATTAGTCAATCTAAAAACCAGGAACTACACTAGTTATAAATACAGAAAAAAAATAACAAGAGAAAATTTGATTCTACAGATTAAAAGCAGAGGAAGTATGATTGACAATTTTAATTACAAATAAATTAGGAGAGAAAAAGCAAGAAGCTTCAGTACTTAAATAAGAGGACATAACGAAGAGGACATTTGCGGAATACTGTGAGTGATAGTACAGGTTCCCAATGTTACATCATTTTGGAATGATGATGGTTTTTAAAAATAAAAGATTTATCATAGAAAACACAATTGAATGAAATTCATGGGTTAAAGTGTCCTCTATAACCACACAATCAATGGGAGGAGGAGGAGAAAGCAGAAGGGAATTTAATTTACCAATTGTAGCAGCATTTAGCTCTACTTGCTATAATAAATATTATATATCATGTATTAATAACCCAGGAATATATTGCTGTACATGGTGTATACATACGCTTTTTAAATTCATCATTGCACTCCCCACCAATTACTAAATTACTAAATTACCAAACTACTCATTGATATAATAATGATATAAATATGCACGTATATTAACATCTGACATCAAACAGGTTACAAAAGGCTCCAACATAAAATATTGATCAATCAATCATTATAAAATATTTGATCATCATTATACATTCAGTGAGTTACTTCAATAACAAATAATATATGGCTGTGTTCACATCATATAGTGAATGTGGATATGATAATCAGATATAATTGATAATTGATATATATTATGATATGTTAGATGTGTTATGAGCTTGGCTAAAACTGCAAGTGTGAAAGATATATCACCCACAACCATACTGTAGGTTTGTGCATCATACATGTATACAGGCCTTGTTAACACAACAAATTAACCGGTGAGTGAACATGCGGATTAGTTATTTCTACACTAGAAGTGTGAAAGACATAGTACCGACACCATGAGTAATTGAGTATGTGTATTATATGTTGAGTGTTAACACAACAAACTAATATTGTGCATTAAAATGCATACATTGTACATGTGAAAGGTGCATTACCAACACCATGAGTTTGTGTTCCATATAAGAGCCTTGTTCACACTGCAAACTAATTGAGTGAATAATATTGCATGCTCACCTGTCTATATGCATCTTGTTTTGATGGTTGTGATTTGGATACTGAGGAAAATGTTGACTAGAAAAACAAAAATGTCAAAACAAATGCCAAGCAAGAAAAGTATACCAAGCATGCTGTCAATGCAATACAGTGGAACCTTGTTGTAAAGAGTTCTGGTGAAACTAAACCCTCGTTTGTGTACCTTGATATAATAATAATGATAGGTAAGTTATAAATAGGGCACAAATTGTTGCAACAAAGCCTTAAAGCGATATTATCATTAGCCCAGTCAACGGGTACACACTTCAATCGTTCCTGCACACAAAGTGCAGTTGTCCACTCCCTAGGGAGTATTCAAAGATATTCCAAGATACCTGATATAATAAGTTAATGTTCATCATCTCAAAGTCCTAATTATAACAAAGTTCTAATGTATACCTGTCCTCTCAGCTAAACAGAAGATCCTTCCTAACCCCACACAGTACCTTTACAAATGTGGCTTACTGTTTTAAAATAAGTATTGTAAATAACGACGAGGTATGTGCAAGTTTCCTAATTAGTACTTTTAATAATGAACAGAGAATGCTCAAGTTTCTATTGAAAAAGACACAAGATTTTTAGTTCCCTCACTTTGATATTCTTCTTGCATATTCACATTTCCCCAAAACAAGTTAAACCACTTTAAGGACGTACAAAATACAAAACAATGTATACATCATGCAAAATAAATGACTCAGATGACAAATCATATTGAGGTTTTAAAGGGGGATAAAAGTGAACTCACAATAAAACAAAAATTGAATAAATTATAGTTAAAATGCAATAATCAAAGAATTAACTGTACTTGTGGTAAATATCAAACAAAAATGTATCTCTCAATTATACTGCAATACAATCTACATGTACATCAGTTAGGGGGTTAAGTGTGTTCTTTAACAATCAACAAATGGTGCATTATACAAGAAAGTAGGCAAATAATTTACTGTGCTTTAAAGAAAAGGTCTCTACACAAAGAGGCTCTACAAAATTGAACGTGTGCCTTTCACCTACAGAAAAAACACAATAACGTAATAAGCAAACTGATTTACTAAGTTAGGGTGCTACATAAGCACAAAGGGCAAGTCAAATTTAATTTGGGCCAGAATTTTTGGGGAAATGGCACATACATGTAGTTGCGCAATTTGGCCAAGTTAAACCAAAAGCTTAAAGAAAATCTCAGATACAATATCTACATTTTAGTTGCTAGAATGGCCCTTGGAAAGAAATGTTGACCCTAAGGGAATAATTACACAGAAGTTGCTAGAATGGCCCTTGGAAAGAAATGTTGACCCTAAGGGAATAATTACACAGAAGTTGCTAGAATGGCCCTTGGAAAGAAATGTTTACCCCAAATTTAGTAAGGCAAGTTAAATTGTCCTTTGACCAAGCATTGTATTTCTTTTTTAACCTGTTAGCCTGAAGGGGCAGCACTTGAAATAGAGTAATGTACAATGTAGCACCCTGCAATTCAAAAGCAAACTTCATAATGTGCCCTTTAACACTATTACAGAAAAATCATAGTGTCCTTCCAAAGCAAGCTGACTCTACTTGAAAGAGGTGCATGTTGATAGATATTTACTTTGCTATGAGTCTGCATCCACTCTCTCATCTCCTGTGGAATGTGGCTGTCCATGCAGGAAGGCAATTTAACAATTATTTATATTTTAATAAATATATGCGTGGTAATTTATCAATAACGTACATAACCTTATAACTTTAGGTCACAAGACCTTATTCAAGCCGGGTTTAATTGCTTTTGCGGAATATCAAATACATAATTGTTATGTTACTGTTTATTAGGCCATAACACATAATTTACCAAATTTTTAGAAGGTAAATATCATTGCTTTTATTTATATTTGATGCATTAATCAACCTTTACATATAAAGGGGAACCTCAAATAAGTGAAACTTGAAATAATCATCGCTTTGGGTGCGGTTTCATTTATAGAAATTCTAATGAATTTATAAATATTTGTTTGCATCCATATTAAGCAATGAGCAAAACATATTTAATTTTCTTTAAGAATATGAATTAACTGGACTTTGTTTTGTTTTTATTTGACTACCAGCTTATAAAATACTAAATCAAGAAAGAAAATGAATGACAAACTGTTATTAAGGAGAATTATATAATGTAGAAATACACAACTTCCTGGAAAAAAAAGTGCCAGATTAAATACACCCATTCACCATGCAACACATAACACGGTCATGCAAGTGATACAATGATACATGCAACAACCAATGGTGTATGTCGTTCAACAGTTTATTCCTTTATACAAAACATGCAACTGCATGCAAGATGGGTACAATAAGAGTATGTTTTGTGATGCAGCAGAAGATTTCTTGTCAGAATTGTTTATCGATCCTATACATCGATATATACATCATTTGGCTACAAACCAAACAATTATTTTTGCTTTTAATCTTAATATGCAACACCATTACATTACATTTTAATGACACATTTGAGTTTAAAGATTTAGGGGCAATTCTTCTTTCAATTGATATTGGCTACTTTACAAGCCTTCATGGAAACATTTCTTTACAATTTAATTTGCAGTAAACTATATGGCCCGATTTCCCCATCAGTGCCACAACTTAGTCTGGGCTAAAAAGACACAAATTACCAGTAACCCTTTAAACCGTTTCACACCTGTGGAATTTCACTAGCCCATTGGTGGTTGTCATGTGCCACCAGACAATTTATAATTGTTTCTTTTCATTATACAATCAATCCCTCTAGTTCTGCTTAGGCATCTGGACAAATATATGGGTTGATTGACATTCCAGTCGAGTATTTTAACAGGTTACCAGTAATAGTACGTCCTGAATGATCCAGGACTCCATACTACTGGTAACCAGTTATAATATGACTTGAATATCAAGAGACACTTTGTCTGAATGCTTTTGCAGAGAGATTTGCATTGCAAATAAAGACAAAGGGCTAGTCAAATGGTGGACATGGTTTAACCAGTTATTGGTAGTTTCTGTCTTTTTAGCCTGGACTGAGCTTGTGGCACTGATGAAAACTCGAGCCTATGAGAATCTATGGGATATCCATATGATTTACAGAGGTTTCTTTTGGGCATTCAAGGGCTAAATAACCCCGAGTCCAATGTCATTTTTGTGTTATTGGTGCAGAAATAAATGCATGAATATCTACTTAGAATCTCAAGCTAAAGTTGATATCTTTAAACAAGAGCCCCAGGGGGGCACGACGCTCACCTGAGGTCAATCAATTCATATCTGGCGCATGTTCTCTCTGGCACCCTCAGAAGATATGAAATCAGTTGAAATCATGCCAAAATCTATAATGTGATGTACTATTTAATCAATAACTTTTGATCCCCTGTACCTAACATTATGATTTACCATAATGTTTGGGTGAATCATAAAAAAAGACAGACACACATATAAGACAAAGCTTAACACATTTCACCAGCCACTGACCACTTCAGCATATTAACCCCACTCACATAGGGACCCTATGGGGCCATTCTGCGATATGACAACTTGCATTGTCATTTACCGTAAATCTCCGTATGTACGGCGCACTTGTGTATAAGGCGCACCCCCTACTTCCTAAAAAAAAGAAATTTTGTTTTGGGACACTTACTTACAAAGATCTTCAATTATGAGAAAAATTTATAACAAATTGTTAATTATTAGATAATTGCATATATAATGAGTACTGCTGCTCATGAATGTATGAATATTCATTAGTAATTTGCTTAATAAACTTGAATTTTTTACCTATTTTTTACCTATCTTATATATTTTTTTTTTTTAGGCGCACCCCCAACTTTTTCTATTTGTTTCCGACGGAAAAAAGTGCGCCTTATACACGGAGATTTAGGGTATATAGATACCTACATGTTACAGAATGTCCAGATTGTAATACTTGTTGATGTGGAGAAGAAAATATTTGAAATTCATTTCACATTTCCTACGAGCCATTCTTGGGTCCCATGCAGCTAGGTAAGAATAAGACTAGTTATGTGAGGTGTACAGGAAGAAAGAGCATAAATTCCTTTATTTTTAGAGCCCTATTTTGTTACTCTACCTGCTTTAGTTATGTTTTAATGATTTTTATTATTGTGTAAATAACTATAATTTAGAAAAAATCCTCAAATTGGCAACACATTGTGATACATGTATTTGTGAAACAGATATATTTGTGTTCAAATTGGCATCTTTGCGGCAAAGTCACTATATTTGTCTTAAATGGTTATTACTTAATATTTTCCACCTATTTTTATGCCATTGATCCGTCGATGAAATTTAGGAGTTGCCAATTTGTAGAGGAAAACAATGATCAATTGTGCCTTAAAATAGCTCTTGTCCTTGATGGGATTACAGCTAGGTTCGGTATGATTTGATCATTTGATCATCTTTTGAAGGAACACCAAAATGCACAAACAACTTTCATTCTTCATCTACCATTTTAGCAACTTTGGATCCCCTCCCTAAAGATAATTAAAGGAGTATATACCTCTGTGCAAAATTTAAGCTAGAATTGTTGAATAAGTAGTAAATGCATATAACAGAAAGAAAATAAAACAAAAACAAAATGTGACCTAGAAAACATCAATGATACAATAGGGGCATTCACACATGCTAAAAAGTAACAATTGCATGTTGCTTCAAATCATGATTATTTTTTTGCATATTTTATATTCATTTAATTCCAATGGGTTAATTTAATAGCATCATTTTATTCTCTGGTCTCTAACAGTCGAAAAAGCACAATGCAACTGAGTGTGCAAATGGAATGCTGTGAAACCACTAGACCACCGAAAGGCTGGTTAATTTTAGAGTTTGATTCTAACTATCCCAGTAAGTAAGGTTATTTAATTCATTTAATTGTGCTGGGTCATTAAAAAAAGTATGTTTCTTGCATGTTCACACAGGCAAAAAAAACACCTCACAACCTGCTGGATTGTACGATTTTTAAATCAAAATGCACATGAGCAACTGGACCAAACTTTGACCGACATGTAACTATTCCGCACCCATCCATTGACCGAGTGCTGAAGATACTGTAAGCATGCATTTTGCATGTTGGATATGAAAACTGATACAATTTACACTGTTCACACACACAAACACCACTTGCAAAAAGATACACCAAAAGTGTATTGCACATGATGATTTGAATCATACTTATTTTCATAAATAATCCGAACTACTATTTTCACGCACAAAACCGCCCCTCCCCCCCCCCCCCCCCCCCCGAAAAAAATAAAATAAAAATAATAACAAAAAAAATAATGAATTGCAACCTAAATAATCATAACTATTTGGGCAGTGTGAATGGTACTAGCAATGAAAGCTGCTAACAAGGTCAAGCATGAAAACATCAAAACATGAAAACACATGCTATAAATAGAAAGATTTGGGTCAAAACATGGTCCTAGATGTAAACAAGTGTCTGGGTTTCCTATTAGCATATTTATTTGCATATTTGGGAGAATGGTGATTGGCTGAGAGCAAGAGAAGGATAACCAGGTGCTTGTTAGTTGGTCTGCAGGTGGTAGGGCCCCAAAAAAAACTGTTACGCCCACAGGGCCCTTGTGGGGCCACCCACAAAAATCTTGTGAACAACTTTCATTCTTCATCAATAGAGGCATCTACATATGAAATATCAGGTCTGTCATACTTCTGGATCTTGGGAAGAAGATGTTTAAAATTTACATATTTTTTACACTTGGTGCCCTCCTCCAGGGCCCCCCTGGGGGCCACGCCCACCATTTTAGCAACTTTGGTTCCTCTACCCCTAAAGATGATTCCTGCCATGTTTGGTTGGAATCTAATCATTGATTCTGGAGAAGAAGATGAAAATGTATATTTCCTATGGTAGGGCCCCCAAAAAAACTGTTACGCCCACAGGGCCCTTATGGGACCACCCACAAAAATCTTGTGAACAACTTTCATTCTTCATCAATAGAGGCATCTAAATATGAAATATCAGGTCTGTCATACTTCTGGATCTTGAGAAGAAGATGTTTAAAATTTACATATTTTTTACATTTGGTGCCCTCCCCCAGGGCCCCCCTGGGGGCCACGCCCACCATTTTAGCAACTTTGGTTCCTCTACCCCTAAATATGATTCCTGCCAAGTTTGGTTGGAATCCGATCATTGGTTCTGGAGAAGAAGATGAAAATGTAAAAAGTTTACGGACGACGGACGACGCACGACGCACGACGCACGACGCACGACGCACGACGGACGACGGACGACGGACGACGGACGACGGACAAAAAGCGATCACAATAGCTCACTTGAGCCTTTGGCTCAGGTGAGCTAAAAAGAATGCTTTGAACTAACATACACAGCACATCTTGGCATGGCATGATGTTGAAGTGGGCAAGTTATACAAATTGAGTAACTTGGAGTACTGATGTTCTATATAATTTACATTTCTGGTGCAATACATGTGTAGCATAAGTTTCATAATACAGCTGTCAAGAGTGAATAATTTGATTATTACTAAACATGAAGCCATTCATGAATACAGAATGGAACAAACTAAACAATATAAATTCCTAATTTTGTGCTTTTCTATATGTAGCATTTACAAAACAGATACAATACTTTATGCATAAAGATAATTTTAAAACTCCTTTCAGATGTCTAGCCTGCTAGCAACACTTTGATTGAAGCATATTCAACAAAGAACAATTACTAGATAAAAATATAGAAATACATGATCACTTTTCTAAGCATCTATGTTTGCCTAGATTTTCAGGAAATTGTTACATGCATAATATTATAGCAGTATTTCACTTAAATACAGCTTCCACTTGAAAATAGTTGCTACTCATAACTCATTATAATGTGGGATATACTTCTAATTCAATGCATAAACTTGCAACTTTCAGCTATAAACAAGACTGGATTTGGTATATATCTTTACTAAAGAATATGTATACTATAAGATGCATATAATGATGTTTATCTCTAATACAATTGAGGAATACAAGTAAAAAAGTGTGATTGTGCTATGCCTATCTAAAAATGTAGAAAATATAAATCCTTATTTAATATTTACAATACCATAGCTTTTAATATATATATACCTGTACAAATTTGTGCCTTTTTATATAATATTTATTTTCTATTTATTGAATACACAATGATATATAAGCTTTGGATTCAATATTTTCAAAAGATCATTTTACTTTGATAATGCTAGTCAATATGAAATATGCTTGATGTGAGTGACATTCTCATGTGGGATATGATTAAACTAATTGTATTTGTATTTTTGTTGTCAGAATTTGACAAACGAGTGCTAGTTTTGGAACATTTGAGAAAAAGTTCAAATAATCTTTGCAACTGGAAAAACAACGTGCAGTTCACTTTATCTGTGTTTATAATTCTAACCATACAACATTTCTAACAAGTGGTCTCCCTGAAAGACAATTATGTTACATCTAAATTCAGCTTGAAATATCAACTGATGTGAATTTTGTCCCCATTTTGCTTGGAGCAAAACAAAGTGTCTGCAGACAACAAAGTGTTACTGTAGATTCAGCATGGAATAACAACACACACACATTATAAACGATCCATGGTTCAGCATTTAAGTATATCCTGGACTAGAGTATCTTGAAAAATTTCTTTATGGAGCTTGAAGTAAAACAGATGTTGGACACTACCAGGAACTCTCTCTGCTTAGCATTATAATGCTTACTTTGTTGAAATTACCAATATTTGTTTAGTAAATGCATTGGTATGCGTCTTTCTTTGAAGGTGATTATCAAAAAAATGATTGTGCTGGCATCAATCAGAATTACCAAGAAAATGTACAAATATAAGCATAACATTCCATGGAAACTGTGATGAAAATGATTAGCATGTTCTTATCCATGCAATCAACATTGTCACTGAATACGAAATAATGGATAAGTGGTAATAAAGTGAGTATATTAATGGTCAGCAAGTATGACCGACGAGACAAATGATAGAAGCATTCCTTGTGACATCATTTGACTACCACAACTAAGAGACAACTTGACTAGAATACAAACATGTACCAAGTGATTCCTGCATCATCATCTATCAACTAGTGCTATTCCCTACAGCAGCTAGATACATGGTGGAGTGCAATGCATATCTGTGAACTCAGGTTCAATGTGATAGGGACTTTTTGATTGTGTGGACATAGACCATACGCATGCTGACCAGTGATGCCCAAACTTTTAGTTCACTGTTATTTTTTTTAATGCATTTTTTTTTCGATGTCAACAATGTCAACATGTAAATCAAAAAGCCCTTATCGATAGACAGATTAATCACCATGACAACATTTGTCTACAACAAAACGAAAACACAGTCGTTAGAATATGAAGACAGAGTAGCTATCGTGACATTGTCCACCATTCACATCTTCACATGACTAGAATACAAAACAGACTCAACAACTGGGACAATGACATCAATGTGGTTGAAGAGTACTGTGAGACATAGACATACATGTATGACTTATTGGGACATTACCTGTCTGCTTGTCCCGTTGCCCACTGTTCCCGGCGGCATGGCTGAGCGTAGTCCCGTGGCCTGGCTGAACGAGGGTTGTCGCAACAGACCAAACGGTAGCGTGGGTAATTCATTCGCCTTGGCAGGAGGGGGCACCAATAGCTTATTTCGTTTCAATTCTAGGCAAGAAAGTACAAAATATTTTGTTTCAATTCTAGGGAAGAAAGTACAAAATATTTAGTTTCAATTCTAGGGAAGAAAGTACAGAGGAATACCACAGAAAAAATAAAAACTCATTTTTTCGGGGGCTACTTTTCAAGTTCACCTGCATTAAAGTAGACCTCTTACATTTGTTTTGCATTGAACTCTATGCAAATTTATAGAGGCTCTTTTGGGCATTTTGGGGGCTTATTTGATTTGAGCCCCTGTGTTTCTTTTTCACTGTAATATCAAATAACATAATTTAGCTCATTAAACCAACAGCTCATTTGAATTTTCTAGCAGGCAACAATAAGCAATCACAGTCCTCCCACTGAGGATGATATATTTGTGAAATATTTTCACAGAACAATTGCTGAGATATCTTCTGCTCAAGGGATTTACATTATCCATATCCTTGTTTTCCAGAAGACCTTGTATAACAAATGTTTGTAATATGGCACGTCCACACAGACAAGTGTTATAAAATGCTATCTAGGGCAATTACTTTTTATTGAATATTTATCTGTTTTTGTAAGAATTTCTATTATCATAACCTAGTTCACTTTAATATCAATATCTGAAAGGAATAGGGGGATTAATGATACACTTTGCAACAAAAGGCGTCACATTTCCAAGGATATTAGATACAAGATTTGGGTTTTGACTCAAAATGCCATCTTTACAAACCCCTACCCCAGCAAGATAAGCTAGAAAGCTGTGCTGAACAATAACCCGTTCCCTTTAAGATTCTGAAATCCCCATGGACTGTGTACATAGCCCACCAGGTTCCTGTATGTTAACCCGTTCCCTCTGAGATTCTGAAATCTCCATGGACTGTGTACATAGCCCATCAGGTTCCTGTATGTTAACCCGTTCCCTTTGAGATTCTGAAATCCCCATGGACTGTGTACATAGCCCATCAGGTTCCTGTATGTTAACCCGTTCCCTTTGAGATTCTGAAATCCCCATGGACTGTGTACATAGCCCATCAGGTTCCTGTATGTTAACCCGTTCCCTTTGAGATTCTGAAATCCCCATGGACTGTGTACATAGCCCATCAGGTTCCCGTATGTTAACCCGTTCCCTTTGAGATTCTGAAATCCCCATGGACTGTGTACATAGCCCATCAGGTTCCTGTATGTTAACCCGTTCCCTCTGAGATTCTGAAATCCCCATAGACTTTGTATGAAGCCCAGCATGGGATAAAGAAAAGTGATCCTAATCTCCACATCAGGATTGCGGGAAACCACGCTACATCTGCCCCTCTGATCAGACAATGACCTCACAGTTGAGGCTACACCCTCATTTGTATACAACGTTTGTACTTTTCCATAAGTAATAGTTGTGTAATTTATCAGTGATAATGCTTTTTTACATACAATTCTAGAAGACACTTTCTATCTGCCCCTTCATCAACCAATGGATTTACTAATCTGGCTCCACCCACTTCCGTTATCAGGATTTAGACCACACATTTTTAGGCTACACCTATATTTTTACACAATGATTTTACTTTTCAACAATTGTGTAATTTCTCAGCGTGAATTGATATTAAAAGATTGATCATTCATCAAAAGGCTACGGACAATTTGATTTTGGCTCAACATGCAGTCTCCATAAACCCCACCCAAGATTTCTCAGCTTCCTTGATATCAAATTATACATTATCCTAGAAGCCCCTTTCTAGATCTGCCCCTTCATCAAACAATGGATTTGCTAATCTGGCTCCATCCAGTTCCGTTATCAGGATTTAGGAAGATGGGTGCAGGATGGGGTGTCAAGTGAAAAGATGAAACTTGCTACATAGTCAACCATTTTACCTGTTCCCTACTAGATTTTGCAACGCCCATATAGTTACTACAGGGCCCACCAAAGTCAATGGGTATGTGTCTCTTATATAAAATCTTGTTTAAAGGTAATCAACACATGAAAGACAGTTTGATATTGGTACGACATGCACTATCCTTTGCCCCTAGCCTGAGTTTTTTTCAGGAAATCCTAAATGGGTTACCAAGGAAAATAAGTGTATTTGATATAATATACAACAAAAATTGTTCAACGATTATTTATTCAGCATAGAAATTATACTGTTTCATGGGATTTGTAATCATATTCCAGTTGCACTATATGGGCCCTGAACATAACGATTCATGATTAATCGTACAACTAATTAATTTATCATACAATTAATTAACTGAAGGTAAAATCTATAGTACAGTCAATTAATTAATCATACTATTAATCATGAATCTTCATGTCAAAGGGCCCTGGTATAAGAAGTTCATTTTTACTCCCCTAGGAGCACTGCTTACCTGATATCCCCTCCTGTAGGGCGTCGATCACCTCATCGTCCCTGTAGCCGAAGTCGATGACCAGCTGCTCCTGCAGGTACCGCACAACCAGCTCCATGTCCTTCTTGATGATCACTCCTACAAACAAACATTCAAAGGGGGGATTGAAGCAGTGACCTCCTCATTCAGAGTCACTTGTAAACCACTTGACCACATACAAATAACAATAATGCAGTCAAACTTGTCTATAAAGAGTAAAACATCTTTGTTCGCAAATGGTACCTCACCACCAACTACTGATGATCACTACTAGAAACAAACATTCAAAGGGGAGATTGAAGCAGTGACCTCCTCATTCCGAGTTACTTGTAAACCACTTGACCAAATGCAAATATCTGAATGCAGTCAAACTTGATAAAGAACACAATTTTATTAGCAGATGGTACCTTTTTTTATTATTTTTTTTTAAAATTATTTTTTTATTATTTTGTACATGGCGTGCGGACGTATCACTAGTTTCATTTTCAAACAATGTAACACTTCTGAAGAACTTACTTCTGTGCAGCTTCATGAGAGTGTATGCCATGGTGATGAGAATCTTGTCTCCCTCCAGCATGAAGATATCCCAGAGCCTTAGGGTTAGAGGGAAGGGCACTCTGTCCAGGAAGCATTGAAAGAACCACTTCATGGAGTACAGGCTGGTGTGGATCTCTAACCGATCCTGAGAGAGGGGGATCAAGGAATCAAGAGAAGGTTGACATGAAATATATTCAGGTATTATAACTCTCACAATCCACTCTGATGAGATCAATATAAATCACACATGTGCAATGTAACTAGTTATGCTGTCATAAATAGTCTTAAACCAAAATGTAGTGAAACAAAGATACAACTTACAAAGTTCTTTTTGACCTTTGGTAGAAGCTTCTTCAAGATGTTTTCATGGTGGTCCTGATACCGGATCAGCTTGGGGAACCCAGGGATGAATAATCCTGGATAAGAGATAGAACAAATAATGAATTCTCAGTCTACTCACACAAAGGAGAGGGAAATTATTGATTTCAAACGTTATCATGTGATAAAGAGCTTAGGCTACAGTCAAACCTGTGTATAATGACCACCCAAGGAAAACATGTAAATTGGCCAGTGTAGATGGGTGACCTCTACAGACAGGTTCCATAACACTGTTTTTCTCCGCAGGGGAATAATTTTGGTGGCCACAATAGGCAGGTTGGCTGCTATAGACAGGTGGCCGCTAAGACAGGTTTGACTGCATTTTTCTAGTTGGTCTCATCTGATTCCTTAGTGTTGATACTTATCTCATAGATTTAAGTGGGACTTTGCTTGCACATGATATACCACTAAATGATCTTTGAAAACCATTTCCTTATTAACTCCTGCGATGAGCTGACAAACGAGACCATCTTATTGAAATGTACTACTTAGTAGATATTCTTACTAAGCATGGAATACTTGAATGAGTAGAGCCAAGACCACTTCCTCCAGTGACAAACATGAGCTTAGCTTAGCACGAAAAAAAATAGACTGTTCCATTATCCCTCTTGAAATTTAATTTGAAAAAATGACTTGACCTAATTCTTTTGACAAATATCTACAATGAATATAAGGAAGTTCAGCTTGGTTACTAGATGTCTATAGTACCTATGCCGTACATTAAACACTTATCAATTGTGTGCATCAATGAACAAATCAATGATTCTATTATTATTGTGACTAGGGTCAACCAAGTCACTCATAGAGTCGAGTAGAGTTGAGAGAGAGTGTGTTACCGTGCATGGCATGTTTGGTGTCGGTGAGTAGTATGTGTAGCGCCCAGAACGCCTCCTCCTCGTTGAGATACATGAGCAGCAGAGCAGCCACCTGGCTCATGCCCTGACAGTACCCTACCTCCTGGTAACAGAAAGGACAGAAACATATATATAGTTATAATATCCTATGATGATGATAAGATACATGAGCAGCGACCTGGCTCATGCCCTGACAGTACCCTACCTCCTGGTAACAGAAAGGACAGAAACATATATATAGTTATAATATCCTATGATGATGATAAGATACATGAGCAGCAGAGCAGCCACCTGGCTCATGCCCTGACAGTACCCTACCTCCTGGTAACAGAAAGGACAGAAACATATATATAGTTATAATATCCTATGATGATGATAAGATACAAGAGCAGCAGAGCAGCGACCTGGCTCATGCCCTGACAGTACCCTACCTCCTGGTAACAGAAAGGACAGAAACATATATATAGTTATAATATCCTATGATGATGATAAGATACAAGAGCAGCAGAGCAGCGACCTGGCTCATGCCCTGACAGTACCCTACCTCCTGGTAACAGAAAGGACAGAAACATATATATAGTTATAATATCCTATGATGATGATAAGATACATGAGCAGCAGAGCAGCGACCTGGCTCATGCCCTGACAGTACCCTACCTCCTGGTAACAGAAAGGACAGAAACATATATATAGTTATAATATCCTATGATGATGATAAGATACAAGAGCAGCGACCTGGCTCATGCCCTGACAGTACCCTACCTCCTGGTAACAGAAAGGACAGAAACATATATATAGTTATAATATCCTATGATGATGATAAGATACAAGAGCAGCGACCTGGCTCATGCCCTGACAGTACCCTACCTCCTGGTAACGGAAAGGAAAGAAACATATATATAGTTATAATATCCTATGATGATGATAAGATACAAGAGCAGCAGAGCAGCGACCTGGCTCATGCCCTGACAGTACCCTACCTCCTGGTAACGGAAAGGAAAGAAACATATATATAGTTATAATATCCTATGATGATGATAAGATACATGAGCAGCAGAGCAGCGACCTGGCTCATGCCCTGACAGTACCCTACCTCCTGGTAACAGAAAGGACAGAAACATATATATAGTTATAATATCCTATGATGATGATAATATACATGAGCAGCAGAGCAGCGACCTGGCTCATGCCCTGACAGTACCCTACCTCCTGGTAACGGTAAGGACAGAAACATATATATAGTTATAATATCCTATGATGATGATAAGATACAAGAGCAGCGACCTGGCTCATGCCCTGACAGTACCCTACCTCCTGGTAATGGAAAGGACAGAAACATATATATAGTTATAATATCCTATGATGATGATAAGATACAAGAGCAGCGACCTGGCTCATGCCCTGACAGTACCCTACCTCCTGGTAACGGAAAGGAAAGAAACATATATATAGTTATAATATCCTATGATGATGATAAGATACAAGAGCAGCAGAGCAGCGACCTGGCTCATGCCCTGACAGTACCCTACCTCCTGGTAACGGAAAGGAAAGAAACATATATATAGTTATAATATCCTATGATGATGATAAGATACATGAGCAGCAGAGCAGCGACCTGGCTCATGCCCTGACAGTACCCTACCTCCTGGTAACAGAAAGGACAGAAACATATATATAGTTATAATATCCTATGATGATGATAATATACATGAGCAGCAGAGCAGCGACCTGGCTCATGCCCTGACAGTACCCTACCTCCTGGTAACAGAAAGGACAGAAACATATATATAGTTATAATATCCTATGATGATGATAAGATACAAGAGCAGCGACCTGGCTCATGCCCTGACAGTACCCTACCTCCTGGTAACGGAAAGGACAGAAACATATATATAGTTATAATATCCTATGATGATGATAAGATACAAGAGCAGCGACCTGGCTCATGCCCTGACAGTACCCTACCTCCTGGTAATGGAAAGGACAGAAACATATATAGAGTTATAATATCCTATGATGATGATAAGATACAAGAGCAGCGACCTGGCTCATGCCCTGACAGTACCCTACCTCCTGGTAACAGAAAGGACAGAAACATATATATAGTTATAATATCCTATGATGATGATAAGATACAAGAGCAGCGACCTGGCTCATGCCCTGACAGTACCCTACCTCCTGGTAACAGAAAGGAAAGAAACATATATATAGTTATAATATCCTATGATGATGATAATATACATGAGCAGCAGAGCAGCGACCTGGCTCATGCCCTGACAGTACCCTACCTCCTGGTAACAGAAAGGACAGAAACATATATATAGTTATAATATCCTATGATGATGATAAGATACAAGAGCAGCAGAGCAGCGACCTGGCTCATGCCCTGACAGTACCCTACCTCCTGGTAACAGAAAGGACAGAAACATATATATAGTTATAATATCCTATGATGATGATAAGATACAAGAGCAGCAGAGCAGCGACCTGGCTCATGCCCTGACAGTACCCTACCTCCTGGTAACAGAAAGGACAGAAACATATATATAGTTATAATATCCTATGATGATGATAAGATACATGAGCAGCAGAGCAGCGACCTGGCTCATGCCCTGACAGTACCCTACCTCCTGGTAACAGAAAGGAAAGAAACATATATATAGTTATAATATCCTATGATGATGATAAGATACAAGAGCAGCAGAGCAGCGACCTGGCTCATGCCCTGACAGTACCCTACCTCCTGGTAACAGAAAGGACAGAAACATATATATAGTTATAATATCCTATGATGATGATAAGATACAAGAGCAGCAGAGCAGCGACCTGGCTCATGCCCTGACAGTACCCTACCTCCTGGTAACAGAAAGGACAGAAACATATATATAGTTATAATATCCTATGATGATGATAAGATACAAGAGCAGCAGAGCAGCGACCTGGCTCATGCCCTGACAGTACCCTACCTCCTGGTAACAGAAAGGACAGAAACATATATATAGTTATAATATCCTATGATGATGATAAGATACAAGAGCAGCAGAGCAGCGACCTGGCTCATGCCCTGACAGTACCCTACCTCCTGGTAACAGAAAGGACAGAAACATATATATAGTTATAATATCCTATGATGATGATAAGATACAAGAGCAGCAGAGCAGCGACCTGGCTCATGCCCTGACAGTACCCTACCTCCTGGTAACAGAAAGGACAGAAACATATATATAGTTATAATATCCTATGATGATGATAAGATACAAGAGCAGCAGAGCAGCGACCTGGCTCATGCCCTGACAGTACCCTACCTCCTGGTAACAGAAAGGACAGAAACATATATATAGTTATAATATCCTATGATGATGATAAGATACAAGAGCAGCAGAGCAGCGACCTGGCTCATGCCCTGACAGTACCCTACCTCCTGGTAACAGAAAGGACAGAAACATATATATAGTTATAATATCCTATGATGATGATAAGATACAAGAGCAGCAGAGCAGCGACCTGGCTCATGCCCTGACAGTACCCTACCTCCTGGTAACGGAAAGGACAGAAACATATATATAGTTATAATATCCTATGATGATGATAAGATACAAGAGCAGCAGAGCAGCGACCTGGCTCATGCCCTGACAGTACCCTACCTCCTGGAAACGGAAAGGACAGAAACATATATATAGTTATAATATCCTATGATGATGATAAGATACAAGAGCAGCAGAGCAGCGACCTGGCTCATGCCCTGACAGTACCCTACCTCCTGGAAACGGAAAGGACAGAAACATATATATAGTTATAATATCCTATGATGATGATAAGATACATGAGCAGCAGAGCAGCAACCTGGCTCATGCCCTGACAGTACCCTACCTCCTGGTAACGGAAAGGAAAGAAACATATATATAGTTATAATATCCTATGATGATGATAAGATACAAGAGCAGCGACCTGGCTCATGCCCTGACAGTACCCTACCTCCTGGTAACGGAAAGGAAAGAAACATATATATAGTTATAATATCCTATGATGATGATAAGATACAAGAGCAGCGACCTGGCTCATGCCCTGACAGTACCCTACCTCCTGGTAACGGAAAGGAAAGAAACATATATATAGTTATAATATCCTATGATGATGATAAGATACAAGAGCAGCGACCTGGCTCATGCCCTGACAGTACCCTACCTCCTGGTAACGGAAAGGAAAGAAACATATATATAGTTATAATATCCTATGATGATGATAAGATACAAGAGCAGCGACCTGGCTCATGCCCTGACAGTACCCTACCTCCTGGTAACGGAAAGGAAAGAAACATATATATAGTTATAATATCCTATGATGATGATAAGATACAAGAGCAGCGACCTGGCTCATGCCCTGACAGTACCCTACCTCCTGGTAACGGAAAGGAAAGAAACATATATATAGTTATAATATCCTATGATGATGATAAGATACAAGAGCAGCGACCTGGCTCATGCCCTGACAGTACCCTACCTCCTGGTAACGGAAAGGAAAGAAACATATATATAGTTATAATATCCTATGATGATGATAAGATACAAGAGCAGCGACCTGGCTCATGCCCTGACAGTACCCTACCTCCTGGTAACGGAAAGGAAAGAAACATATATATAGTTATAATATCCTATGATGATGATAAGATACAAGAGCAGCGACCTGGCTCATGCCCTGACAGTACCCTACCTCCTGGTAACGGAAAGGACAGAAACATATATATAGTTATAATATCCTATGATGATGATAAGATACAAGAGCAGCGACCTGGCTCATGCCCTGACAGTACCCTACCTCCTGGTAACGGAAAGGAAAGAAACATATATATAGTTATAATATCCTATGATGATGATAAGATACAAGAGCAGCGACCTGGCTCATGCCCTGACAGTACCCTACCTCCTGGTAACGGAAAGGAAAGAAACATATATATAGTTATAATATCCTATGATGATGATAAGATACAAGAGCAGCGACCTGGCTCATGCCCTGACAGTACCCTACCTCCTGGTAACGGAAAGGACAGAAACATATATATAGTTATAATATCCTATGATGATGATAAGATACAAGAGCAGCGACCTGGCTCATGCCCTGACAGTACCCTACCTCCTGGTAACGGAAAGGACAGAAACATATATATAGTTATAATATCCTATGATGATGATAAGATACATGAGCAGCAGAGCAGCAACCTGGCTCATGCCCTGACAGTACCCTACCTCCTGGTAACGGAAAGGACAGAAACATATATATAGTTATAATATCCTATGATGATGATAAGATACATGAGCAGCAGAGCAGCGACCTGGCTCATGCCCTGACAGTACCCTACCTCCTGGTAACAGAAAGGACAGAAACATATATATAGTTATAATATCCTATGATGATGATAAGATACATGAGCAGCAGAGCAGCGACCTGGCTCATGCCCTGACAGTACCCTACCTCCTGGTAACGGAAAGGACAGAAACATATATATAGTTATAATATCCTATGATGATGATAAGATACAAGAGCAGCAGAGCAGCAACCTGGCTCATGCCCTGACAGTACCCTACCTCCTGGTAACGGAAAGGACAGAAACATATATATAGTTATAATATCCTATGATGATGATAAGATACATGAGCAGCAGAGCAGCGACCTGGCTCATGCCCTGACAGTACCCTACCTCCTGGTAACAGAAAGGACAGAAACATATATATAGTTATAATATCCTATGATGATGATAAGATACAAGAGCAGCGACCTGGCTCATGCCCTGACAGTACCCTACCTCCTGGAAACAGAAAGGACAGAAACATATATATAGTTATAATATCCTATGATGATGATAAGATACAAGAGCAGCGACCTGGCTCATGCCCTGACAGTACCCTACCTCCTGGTAACGGAAAGGACAGAAACATATATATAGTTATAATATCCTATGATGATGATAAGATACAAGAGCAGCGATCTGGCTCATGCCCAGACAGTACTCTACCTCCTGGTAACGGAAAGGAAAGAAACATATATAAAGTTATACTATCATCATTAGAAATATAACAAACAAAGTTATAAAATGATGATGATGAGGATGACGACAACCATGATTATGATGATGATCGTGATGATGATGATGTAGAGACAACAGAAGAGCACCAATTTGGGGAATATGTTAAAATTGTATAAGAATATGTATTTCTGCAGTGTACATTTGGTGCTTTCAACCTAGCTGTATTGAATACCTGGAAGGATTGAACAATGTGGTTCCTTAGCATTGTGTGCAACTAATAGGTGTCTGGCTGGAACGCTCCCCAGGGAGTGGAAAATGTGCACTTTGTGTGTATCTAATGATAGTAATAATAGTGATGCCCCACATGCTTCGATACATGGAGAGTGTGATATATAAAGTAGCCACCATTATAATGGGTACATCATCCAACAAGGCCAGCCATAACCCAAACCTCAATTTACACATTTCCAATATACCTTTATTCATGACTGCCTTATCAAATCGTGATGTAGTAAATTTGATCCTGTTTTAATAGGATACGAAAGCCTGAATGTTGCTCCAAATCTACCATTACTAATCCCAGCTATCAACATGTCATTGACATATTCTACAATGTATGTTAACATAGAACTGAGGCGATTATTAAAGTCCAGTCCTACGTGCAGGTTATCAGCTGATCTATTGGGCCGGAAGTGATTCTGTCAATTGGATCATTTCCTCTCCTTATAAGGCCAAACCCTCAAGAGATATCAATCAATCAAAGCCCCCCAGGAAGAATTAAAATGAAGACAACATGAGGTCTTTCCACAAAGTTCTTCAATTGAAATTAAGGATTAAAATGCAACATGAAGGCTTTACTCAATCACATACCCTTATCTTTTTCTTCATGCCTGTATAGGGTCTTTCTCCACAACTTTAAATTCTTTAATCGTTTTTTCTTCTTGTCATTCTTGTATGAAATAATAACAACATTATAGAGGTCATCTATGTTTCCCCCATAATGCTTACAAGTAAGAAGGCATTACAAGACCCTGCAAGTTCTTGAGACCACTTACTCTTCCGTCTTATAATTTTCCTAATCCTAATGCTTCAACATTTTCTCTTATCTGTGTCTAACATGAATCCGTCTGAAGGCATTATACAAGGTTCCCAAAATAGTCAAAGACATAATAAGCATGCGAAGGACAGCTAATTTTGAATCCTTAACTTTTCCACTACATTCATAGGCATTAGATAATCTCAGCCTAAGGTGGACGATACTGCCTTAACCCACTGCCTACTGGAACCTAGTGGACCCTGTATTTACTTTATGGGGGTTGCAAAAACTAGCAGGGAACAGGATAAATGATACTAATTGATCAATCCAAACAGAAAGAATAAAACAAAATCATTAATGTTTTTATACCAAATATTTCTTCTTCATGCTTGTATCAAAGGATTAGGACAGAACATGAGAGGTCAATCTTTAAACATGATTTCTTCATGCACGTATTACTCTCAGTATCGAGGACACAGCCGTGTTAATATTATACTGACACATTTCATAACTTAGAACTGGGGATTAATACCACACAGCTTCAATTCTTGAGCCTGCACCCCCCCCCCCCCCAAACTCAACTCTCTCATGTTCTTACAAGATTTATACATCAATCTGTTTAAAGGCATCATACAATGTTTCCAAAAAAGAGAGAAGACACTGACACTTAAATCAGAAAGACAACTCAATATTATTTTTTATCATAGATTTTTCTGTATTTTCTGTATCTGAGGCGGAAAATGGCATTTAAATGCAAAGTTGTTATCTTTTTTTAAATATTAATGTACAAAATACTGTGGAGCTTTCCTATCCTTGAGATGAAGTGAGATGTAAGTTTTACCAACTTTAAAAAACAAATTAGCTCAAACTGATACACAATAAACATGTAAGCTGAAAACCATTTTTCTGAAGTAAAATCTGCAACAGTAAAGCTGTTTCTTCTTGGTACTTGTTTGATGCCATAGTGATCTCTGAACATGATGTGGTTTCCTATTTCCTATTCAGTATTACTTATAAACTATTCACTTCAACAGTCTTACTATAAACTATTACTAATTACAGTATCACTATACACTATTACTTACCGTGTTATACATAGAGTAAGCTGATAGTATGTGGAAGAGTGCTTGTTGTTTGATGCCATAGCGATCTCTGAACATGATGTGGTTTCTGAACGTCCTGTTCACATCCAGATCTATCTGCCTGATGTCTGGAGAGTGTTTCTGCGACCGAAACTTCATTCTCTGAAAGTTATTAGTGAGAAGAATTGAAAGTATAACACATGCATTGTAAATGAATTATCATGAAAAGGTCACAACACTATCTAAATATAACAGTAAGAAAAGTAAGATGAGATATGTTCAGATAATAAAACCATGTTATTCAGGGGGACAATAACATTTATTTTTCAGGGGCTACTTTTCAAGCTGGCCCTTCATGAAAATAGCTCTTTAAATTTGTTTTGCATTGAATTCTATGCAAATATTCAGGGGTTAAATTGCCCTGAGCCACCATGTATTTTATTCACAGATGTTACTACATAGTTACCAACGATTTATCAGAAATGTATATTTTATTTTATTATTGAATAAAAATGAAGACATTTAATGTAATACTGATATTTTCTAATTACTTCTACTTCCTTGATAATTCAGCTTTTTACAAAAGTTTCTTTTAAAACATGCATACTCCTTTTTAAAAACTTAAACAACTTGTGTTCATTCCTAAGAAAACAAAATATTGGTTTCCTTCTAATTGAAGTAACTGGTCAATTTGTGATGCCACACATGTATGACACTTCAATTGCATCATCAAAACAGTACTACTTCAGTGTAAGGGTACACAATTAAGTCTGGTAAATAAGACTATCCACCTAATTTCATAAATCCGTAACAATTATCAGAGCTTTGGAAAGCTTATTAAAGGGTGAACTTTTGGCATCAAATTACAATAGCTTTTCTCAAGTACCTATTAATGTAATCATGATGAGCTATAATCCATGCAATAAAGATATTCTTGGCTTGAGTTCACGTAACACAACCTCAAATTTCATATACCGTAAAACTTCGTGTATAAGGCGCACCCGTGTATAAGGCGCACCCCCAACTTTCTAAAAAAAAAAAAAAAAATTTTTAAATAATTTTTTTTTTTTTTTTTTTTTTTTTTAAATTTTTTTTTTTACAAAACTTCTGCTCATGAATATTCATGTTTTCATTAGATAGCAATGCTCATTAAATATGCAAAATGCTAAATTCATTAATAACTGTTTTTTAATGAGAAAAATGTATGACCGCTGGTTAGAAAATTGAATATTAAATGAATGCTGCTACTCATGAACATTGAATAATCAATTAGTTGCAGTGTAACTGCTTACAAAACTTGTATTTTGTTTTACTAACCACTATCATTTGTATGTAGGAAAAAGATATATGTTGATAAATGTTCCCCTCACATCAAGCTCTTGTCATGCCTTATAGACCAGTGTAATACACATTGAACATGACTACAGGGTGACCAAAAAAAAAAAAAAAATAAATAAATAAATAAAAGAACATTTTTTTTTTTTTTTTTTGCTGTACCTGTGTATAAGGCGCACCCCCGACTTTGAAATTTTTTCCGACGGAAAAAAGTGCGCCTTATACACGGAGTTTTACGGTACCTACAAAAACCTGGCATATCATACCTTTAACTCTATGTGAGAGGTAACATTGTGAAGGAAATTTGTTAACATACTTATCAAATACATGACCTTGTATTAGTTATAGTATATCTCTTGAAGAAAAAAATTTACATACCAAATTCACTATTTATAACAAGCAAATTATTATAATAATTTTTTTTACAGTTACCTAATAGACAGTATGGTAACTTGATATTAAGAATAACATCTATGACAAGAAATATGTTTCTGGAGATCAGGCCCCATACTCAGAAAACCACACTAGCTTAGTTCCAATCCAAGTCTACTATAGATGAAAGGGCTAAATAAGCAACACACAGTTTTGAATTCTTAGTCACTAAATATGGTTATCTGGGTACTAAAGGCATTGATTCTACTAAGTTAACTGTAGTTGCCAACTAAAATTACCTCTTGTTCCATACATGTACTTAGCCTTAGATTCACAATGGAACTAAGATTGGTAGTTTTATACCTTATTTGCCAACTAAGCCTGTTTGCTGGAGACTTCCATGTAAGCTTGGTATAAACTATAAAGCAACCAGTGGTCTTGCTACCTGTCAATTCGTGCTATCTTGGGAACCAACTAGGTTTAACCCTGCCTTCATCCTCTAGTTGGATACTACACAACTGCTTGTAGCTTGGTCAATATAACAGAAGCTTATTAAACAATCAGACTAGCAGGGCTTCAGGAATATTTGTTCTAATATTCTATATTTACCTTTAAGATATTTGGCTAGTTCGATTTTGCCCAGGTATAAAAAGACTAAGATGTTCTTCTCACCTTGTCTGATAGTTATGATCACATCATTGTTTAGGCTTGACTAATATATGGAATGACCAAGGTAATAAGAAAGGTACAAAACATAATTCCAATCACTGGTGTAGATCTGCAGAAATGTAACTTATTCGAGGGGGGGGGGGGGGTGAATGAATAGATGCCCCTGAAGAATTAGTATCACTTATAGATATAAGCCAGTGGTTTCATTTCTCTAAAACATGAAATATTATGGTTTCTGATTATCAGTGTATATTTACCTCGTATACATTTGGTTGTTCATCTTTGATCTTGTTGAGGTCAAGAAGGAATGACCACACCGTCCCTCTCATCTTGTCAGGGATGCCCTTGTAGATCCTCCTGCTCAGCTGCAAAGGCAATCACAATCATAGTAATAATATTAATAATGATAATGATAATGATCTTGTTGAGGTCCAGAAGGAATGACCATACCGTCCCTCTCATCTTGTCAGGGATGCCCTTGTAGATCCTCCTGCTCAGCTACATATCACATGCAAAGGCAAATACAGTCATAGTAGTAATAATAATAATATTAATAATGATAATAATAATGATAATGATCTTGTTGAGGTCCAGAAGGAATGACCACACCGTCCCTCTCATCTTGTCAGGGATGCCCTTGTATATCCTCCTGCTCAGCTACATATCACATGCAACGGCAAATACAATCATAGTAATAATAATAATAATTATAAGCAAATAAAAATAATAATAATGATAACATAAAAAAGAAGCTTTTTATCAATGTTTCAAAGTGCTGTTCTATGTACCATTATTACGCTGGCTTTAGCCAAGCTGCCCTAATCATATGTTAGTTTACCCAAGGCTAGAAAATGTGGTTACTTTGGACAATTTGTTTCTACCTCAAATGGTTTTTAAAAAGAAAATCCTGTCTTGATATACAATGTAAGTTGCCTTACAAAAACACTCAACCCCCCTTCATAAAACTTATTCATTATAAAAGCAAGTTGCCAAAAGCCACATCAGTTTGAAGTCAAAAGTAAACTTCATAGTAAAAGTAGTATGCTTACACTTATGACTTCTCTTTGTGGAAGAACATGGTTAATTAATGTCAATTAAATCAATATCTTAAGGAAGGACATCTTCCATTATTCTTCTTTCTTGGAAGACTTGGCTTCTAAAATCCTAAATACTGGCAAACAAAAGTCAAGACATAAAAACTCAGCTGCAATTCAAGGAAGTTCCTAGATGGACAGACATTTGGACACTGCCCTTATGAATGATGTATTAACCCATCATGGCCATTTCGATTTGGTTTCAACACAAATTCTCCCAAACCTCTGCCTAGTTACTTTAATTTCCAGCATCTTCCCCAATGTGTTTAACTTTAACCCTTGAAGTATCCTTCACATCACAAATGAACATAGATTGGGTATACAGTCAATGGGGCTTCCAAAACTTAATTAAGCCCAGGGTTGTCTCACATGTGCATAGAATGGACATTGTTTTGACCACCGATTACTGATGACTGATGACAATTAATTAGGGTAATGTCTGGCAGTCCCGGAGGCAAACAACATATAACTAATGTCCAGACCATTTCACATGATTAAAAACATGCTTTCAGTGGTGCACAATATTCATTGAGGTTAGGATTCTCAGTCTAAAGTTGTTTTCCTGTTTAGCTTTTTAACCTGTTCACTACTAGTTATGCCATCCCCATAGAGTTGATTGATACAGGGACCCCTAGGTTCAAGTAGGCAATGGGTCAGTAATAACTATGTGAAAATGTTAACTCCTTAACATGTTATTTGAGACAGACTAGCCTAAACTTAATGGAGGCATTGGGGATTTATTGTACCCCATGCTTGCTTTAGACTTTAAACCATGTTCAATGCTCTAATTTATTTCACTTACATATGTTTAATAACAAAGATAAGGTCATATTGTTCTTGGACGACTTGAACCAGAGAGGCTACTAATAGCGGACTATGTTAATCAGCTTTGGCCTTTTTAAATTTGTTGAGGTCTGTGCCTATAATATTTGGCTGACATGGATGGAGAATATGTATTATACCCAAATAAAATTGTCTTCAACATATTAAAGGTAAACCCCTCAACTAAAAATCCACTAAAATATTAGATTGCTAACATGTTATTGATTATATTTGTGCCTTCTCCCGCAAAGATTAAATACTGGATGCTAAGTGCAAGATTGAGTCACTGTGAAAAACACACACACACACACAAGTGGACTCAGAAGGGGATCGAACCGCGACCTCCTGATTACAAGACAGACATCATAACCACTAGACCACTAAGAATAAGTTCCTTTGCACATGTGAAAGTACCCCAATGTTGTGTCCAACAGGCTTGCTGGCACACAACACACTGTTTACTCATTCCAACCATCACTCAGCACTTTACAATGTTGGATCACCTAGCCTAGAGAAGCTAGCTGTCAAAAGGGATTAAGGCTGCCCAATTTATTATTTACTTTAACCCATTGGAGATCATTTGAGTCTCTGGTCTAACAGTATTCTCCATACAACCCAGTAAGACACATATCAGACACAGTCTTCCTAAGGTTAAAAAGAGAAACTTCATCAAGGTATGAATTATAAGAAGCAGTATATATATAGTCATGGTCATGAAACTGAGTATTTTGGGAGTAAAGGGGTGTCACAATATGACATTCTATGACTTTCAATATTGCTTTCATCCCAAACTCTGAAGCCTTTAATCTGTCTTAGAAGACAATATGCCTACACCTTCTACAGTCCCCATATGTGCCTACACTACCTATAGCCCCCATACCAAGATTGAGTTAATAGAAACTTTATCAAGAAATACAATATTATCATTTGAGTATAAAGGTGTAACATACTCATGCTGGTCATGGTCTTAAAGATTATAAGATGAATTTTAGAAATGTCCTATTATTAAATCTTTGTTTCATCTCTGCCAAATTTATATTTCAAACTAAGGTACATATAAAAGTCACATATATGTTGTTGTTTACCTTCTCACTGGGGTAGTATCTCTTCCAGTTCTTCACCATCTTCAGCCATTTCATTGTTCTCTCTATCTCAATCTCCTTGGCCTACAAAAACAAAGAAGACAAAACAAACACAAATAACTCAAATGCACAATTACAAAGTACTTATAAATATTAGAACAATATAATGTTCCCATTTCTGTTTTCTTTGTACAGTCTTGATTTCTTTGTCCTATGAAAAAAAAGAAAATAAATGAAAAATTAGTAAAATCAATAATTTGAAGGTATTCATTCAACAGGAGAGAACAGAAAAAGTCAGATTTTTAAAAACATGTTATTTTACATAAAAATACATTTATTTTGATTTCAAGCTATACTTGGTGGCAAAAATTGACCTGAAAATCTACTGAGATCAAATCATCTTATTTTACGAAGCTGATCAACCTACAAAGCCCAACATTGCAGACATTTCCTTTCTCTCATTTACAAAACAGTGCCCTGTATAAAGTGCCTCTATTATAAGTCTTTTACTGGTGAAAGTGAATTTGTTTTTTAAATTAAATATTCAACTAATACAGATATTTCTTCAATATAATTCTAAATCAAGTCTTTTAAAAGTTTTTTTTAAAGATACATAATATGTTACAGTTCTTTCATCTTTTTGTTTAAATGATAGGTTTCTTGAAAAACAGCCAGTGGCTGATTTGGGTGTTCCCTCAAAAGTTTGGAAACAATTTTGTTCTTCGAAAGTTTTTATTTATTTATAGAAACATTCAAACAAACCTCAAGGGTTCTACAATCTATTTTCCAGCAAAGAAGAAAAAAAAAAAAAAAAACATTGCATACATTTGTGTGAAATCCTTGTATTATAAATAATAGGTAGAATATAAGAATATAAGAATATAAGACTATAAGAATATAAGACTATAATCCAAAAGGAATTATACACAATAGTACAATAACATACATTTACCTTGAATATCTTATAATTTCTATTGTGGTCTCTATTATACAGCAGGTTCATAGCTGACATGTTCACCATCATGATATCGCAGTCACCACAGATATTAGGGGCAAATCCAAAATTATAATCGACCACCAAATTATAAGCTCCAGATGTACATTCATAAACAATCCTTTTTATCAACCATCATAATGTAACATTAATCACAAAGATAATTGGAAATGTTAACTGGTTTCACAAATCATCATCATACCAGTCATAGAAACTTAAACAAAATGTACATTGATCTTCAAAACATTTTGAGCTGCACAATTAACATTCACTTCTGAAAACGCTTCTCAATAACCATTGTTATGCCACAATCCCAGAAATGGTATGAGAAATAACAAGAACATGGTTCATCAATTATGCAAGAGGCTCTTATACAAAGAATGTATTCACCAATGATCCTCCTTATCAGCGATCAAAGACCCAAGACAACACAAGTTGATAAGAAAATAGTCATCTGTGTTTGCAAGTTGAATTCCAAAATGCGAGCACTGGCAATTCGATCACAATTCACTGAAAACTGAAGAAGTTCATCACAAAACAACCTCTGAAGGAAGAAATATTTTCAATGGCAATCTAAATCTTATTAAATTTAAGTTGAGACTTGTAAATCTCACTCCCTCTATGAGCAAGAACCCAGAGAACTGTCATGAATCATGGATTACAGCACAAACTGCTATGGGGGTGAGGGCTTGGCGACGAACAAGCCCAAACTGGTATGGTTGTGTGATTGAATCGGGTGTGCTTGGCTTTATCGTTTGAATGAGATCGCTGTATTAGAGCCAATGATGCTAATCACCTTGTAGTTGGGCTGGGCCGCTCTTCAAGCCCCTCAACCCTCGATACTAGCTCAGAACTATTCTCAGGAAATATTATATTAAATATTGTTGAAACATTTGAAGATGAATCTCAAACTGTTCCAGGGACAACATTTAAATGTATTTTCGGGGCCTACCTTTCAAGCCTGCATGAAAATAACACTCTCAAATTAGTTTTGCATAGAACCATACACATTTGTGGGGGCTCTTAGCCTCTTACAGTATATGATTTTCGGGGGCGAATTCACCAAGAGCCTTGTGTATTTTTCTCACTTAACCCGTTCACTACGAGATTCAGTAATCCCCATAGACTTTGTACATAGCCCACTCGGTTACCGTAAGCAATGGGTTAACTGTTCAAAATAATTACAGGCACCCCAAAACAATGTGAATTTAAAGGGAAAGTTGAGTTTTGGTAGAGAGGGCGCTAGACTACTTAATTGGTTTGTGAGGTAATGAAAAACTGAGTGTAAAATTTGAAAGAGCATAATATTTAAACAATAAAATCATCTTTGTTTGATCAAAATCGGTTCAGAAACGGCTGAAATATCCATAAATATAACAATTTGTAATAAACCCTGGGCCCCGGGTTTATTCAGTCAGAATGCAACTCAGCCCGATTCCACTGTATTTATTCATATCGTATTCATAGATTTCCGAACCGCACGCACCAATGAGCAAAGCAGAGGGGTATTATTTTGAGCTTTATGGAACCTTAACATAGTCTTTAATGAATGAATGTGGTATCAAATGTTAGAGGAAGAATCATATTTTATGTCTATCATAATTAATCAAGTATTAAATCAAATTTTACCAGTGCAATTTGTTGTCAAATATCACCAAAAAATAATAAGTTCAGAGGTGAAAAATAACAGTTTATGCTTCTTGCGTCTCATTGATTTTATAATCATTGTAAAGCATGTTTTATACTCTTTCAGGATACGTAGGTTTTATTTTGTTGCGTTGGATAATCGGGTCAGGAGCCAAGAAAATACCACTCAGGTACAAATTAAGAACAACTAAAATGCGAACGAGCATTCCCATTGGATGGTACGAAGGGGTGTGTTTGAAGCGGGCCAGTGATTGGCCTCATTCAAATAACGCAATACCAGGCTCCCCTCGGAACAACGCGCTGTGCGGGGAAAGAGAAATTCTCTCTCCCCCTCTCTCTTCTTCGCGGGACGTGGAGAATCTGCGTGATGCTGATTCAACCAATCAACGGGCTGGATTGCCGCTGAAAGCCAACAATATGATATTTTATTTTGTCCTTTGCTGGTCTTTGTTGGCTCCTGACCCGATTAAGAAATAAACGGCTTCAAAATTGACATATTTGTAAAGTGTATTAAATTACCTTTCATATGGTATAAATATGAAGGAGACGCAAGTACATTTTGTAAGTTTTCAAGCCGAATGAAAAAGAACTTTCAAAAACGAATTTTGTCAAGTTATTACACTTGATTTTCATCTTTTTGTCGTTGTTGAATTAAAAATATAATTATATGGAAGCAAAGAATGACATATTTTCTACAATGTCATATATCACATTGTACAATTGGTTATTGCAAACTGAAGTTATCGCATTTTAAAAATGATGTATCTCCAGCCGAGTACTATTCGGGTGAGAAAGTTCGATCGTTGGAATCTGAATAAAACGAGCGTTTTAGCCTCATTAAAACATGCTTTGCTCTATGACTGTATTAGAGAATTTTGAACCAGCCGTTAAAAATTCAAAAAAATGCTTCCTCTTTTCAAAAAAGTTACAAAATAGGAATTTAAATAGTTGTTGGTTATTTCTCTATCTAATCACTATTTCAACAAAGCATCACATGCACAATATTTTATTCAAAATGGTTGAAACCGATGAGTGTTTAGAGAGCGCCCTCTTACGTTTTAACGGCTCTTTTTGAATGATAACATGATCTTTACTACGTCATTTGTAATTTTGTGTTCCTTTCTAGTTATAAATATTAGTTTGTAATGTAACGATGCAGGTTTTGGTTACTAAAATTCAGTTTCACTAAAATTGTACTCTCCTTACCAGAACTCAACTATCCCTTTAAAGGGACTTAGTAACATTGTCCAAATCCTCAAAATAAAATTTTAATTCTAGCGGTTCCCTCATACCTAGTTGTATTCGTATTAACAATAAAATCATGGGACTGGTTTTGGTTTTTCAAATTTCCCTTTTGTTACAAAGATATGTACGATCAAAGTATTCAGATAAGAAAAACTCCCGTGGAGTTGTGAAACCGTGTACAAAGTGAGTGCAGTGAGTTAGTGAATATCACTTTGCATTTTCGCTCATTACTTGGCAATGTCCATTTGACTTGAAATTGTCACACAATACCCTGTGGACATATGAGATAACAACAATATACATTGCATCAACCCTTCATCATTTTTTGCACATGTCCACAAAGTTACTAGATCCCTTTAATGCTGATTGCTACGAGGTTGAAGAAAAACTGAATTCTTCCTAATTTTAAAATTTGGTCAACCTAAGATCCATACTCTAGATACTCAAGGTTTTTAAAAGGTTGAATAAAAACAATCTGCTCCTTTATGGACATATGAACCACCTGAAAACATTGGATATTCATCAAGAAGTTGAAGGATAAATTACAAATTGTTCCTGATTTTGAATCATATAAGTCCCACCTGAATGCAATGAGCATCTAATGATAATTTGTTAACACAGTTGAAGGCCATCAAAACAAACGATCATTTCTGGAAATAAGAGGACACCTGAATTCAACCTGTTCCATACCACATTTTGCAATCCCCATAGAGTTACTACAGGGCATACCAAGTTCATGTAAGCAAAGAATTATAATTTTTTTTTATTATGTCAATTCTACGTTAGTGGACGTAGTGATCCGTAGGGTAAAATACTGTGGGTCAGACGTGGTATAAGTATATTAAACTAGGTTAAACTACGTTGAACTACGTTCAGGTACGGTGATGAGCCACAGAAGGGTACGGATAAGTATGTTCAAGTACGATAAACTATAAGATAGACTACGCTAATACGGGTGCAGCTCGCTCACGGACAGGTACGGAGTGGTTTTTCTGACTACGCTCGAGTACGGTAGCCACTACGCTAGACTACGCTAAAGAACGTAAAACTACAGTATATTTAGCAACTCCGCACGGAGTATACAGCCAGTCCGCGGCGTGGTATGGCCATTGTGCGCTTGTTTTTCAAACAGAGCAATTCTGCGAAATTTATCTATTTTTTTGCTGAAACATGCATGGACCAAGGAGGTCTAACAATTCTAAGAAGAGTGCTGATGCTGGTTTTGTGCACGGTGAAATACGTTAGAGTACGCTAGGGTACGTTTGAGTACGTTAAGAAGTACGTTAGACTACGATAGACTACGTTAGACTTAAATTAACTTTGATTTATAAGAAATCTTCTCCATTTCTACATGAAGGTTTACACAATATCGTATAGCCTAGCTTAAGGTCAACTACAGTTGAATGTGTGGTCACTTTTCATGTCTTATTACTCAGAGTTCAAGATTACATGTTGTTTCTGTTAACACTATACTGTTCTTAATTCTCATGAGATAAGCTATATATCGGCACGTCCTCTGAATTGATAGCACATCATTGAACAAGTCACAGACCAAGAATCATCTTAATCTCATATTCAGTTTCACCCAACTGAGTCATCAAGGCACTGACATTAATATAAAGTAAGTAGGAATTACTCATAAATTAACCGCATGAAACATGACACAACATTACGTTATTAAATCTAACATAAAAAAACTTTGATTTTGTATATTTCCTTGAAACCGGCCAAAGATTACAGTTAGCTATATGAGCTGTGTCTAAGTGAACAAATGTTTAAAGTGGCTTGAAACTTTTACGACTATTTGATTTTGGTGTAACATGCATTCTAATGTTAACAGAACCCGGCCAGAATATTTTAGACCAATCCCGAATGGGTTATGAATTGATTTCAACATAAGATGCTCCTTCCATAGAGCTCAATCTTAGATATCTTAGATTCTAGTTTTCAACAGGTTAACAACTACTCATCAGCACATCAAAAACAATGAGAGACACATTATTGTTTTATTTAGAGAAAATGGTAAATGATAGTATACATATGTAATAGATGAGCAAATCATAATTGTTTCACTGTCATATGACCAGTTATCTGAGCCAACTGTAATACTAGTCTACATATCATATTTTACCGGGTATAGCAAAACCCTGCACTTGTCTGTGCATTTCGAGTTCACATAACGTGTGTAAAAGACTTATGATTGTAAAATTAAAACAATCATATCTTCGCCAATTATTTACCAATTTGTTAGAACAAAGCATCAAATGAAAGCTTGTGATGAGGCCTTCCTAATGGTATGAAAATCTACATTTGGATTTTACAGACAAGTGCAGGGTTTTGCTATAACCAGTCACTTATAGCCAGGCTCCTGACATGAACATTGTCTTTGGTTGGAGGCCACACAAATGTCACCTTGCTGCTTATAATTTCTTTGTTTATTAGTCTTTTACTTGAATGAAAAGGGTAAATCTACATTGTAGATCAAATTTAAATTTCATTTATTTCCACAATCTGTATAAAATCTAAACTTTCATGAAAGGGGCTCTGTTTATTCATTTATTTTATACATCCGTTTATTTGTTGCTATTGATTGATTGATATATTTATTTATCTATTTATTCATGAATTAATATATTTATAATTCCATAAAGTTAATTTGGATATTAACGACTGGGTGGCCCAGTGAAACACTGATCTTCCAAGGGGTCCATGAAAGACATAGATCCATACATACAATTACAGCCAAAGATCATACACAACTGCTCTCCAATTCAGATCAATAACCTGCATGAATAACTAGACAACTCATAGCTATGATGGATTTTCTGAGATTAAATGCCTATTCTTGCAAGAATTTTTAATGAAAGAAAGCGACTCTTATTTAACAAACCAAGGTCAAACTAAAAAGTGTGAATTTGTTGAAAATACTTCAATAAGACATTGCTCTCTGGATATAATCTAATCCATAACCCATGGATCGTACTAGACGATCCATGCATAACCAGACAATCCGTATATAGGGCATATTTCCTGTGATTAAACTTGCCATTGCATTGTTGTCCCTGGAAAGTGGGATGGGCAGTTTTTGTTTGTCTTTGAACTAAGCAGGGTAAATGCTGTGACTCAAAGATCTATTACACTCACTGACAGAGTGGAAGACTACAAGTGATGCTTTTATAGTGCTGTTTGTTTTTTCTCTTCTTTTTTAGGTCTGTCTTTCAGGTCTGACAGCCGTTCTCAAAATTTCTTCCCAATTTTTATGTTAAAGGATGTTTCCTTATAAAAAATGGAAATAATTTTTTTATTTTTGTTGTTATTGGTGAACATTTTAAAAACTGAATGAAACACCAATAAGCAACAACAAAAACAACAACCAATATTTGTATCAAAAGCAAGTATTTGTTGGAGTGTATTTTTCACTGAAATATTCTTCTTAACACTTTTGGTAATTCTTATTATATTGTGTGTGAGTTTCACAATCTGAAGCCTATTACAATGTAAATCTCATGCATGGGATTTCATACTTCATTACCCCTCCCCCCCCCCCCCCCCCCCCCTGCAATGTGTGGCAAAAGTGCAAAAACAGTACACATGGTCTACAAACTTCATGTTCATCAATGAAAATCTTTACATTTTGTTTGGCTACAAATCCCTTTTTTTATTTTTACAATTATTGAAAATTTACTATTTACACTCCATTTTATTTTGTAGATAATGAGGTAATATTTGAATGGAACCTCAAACATATATACCCATTCATTCAAAACATGTCATGAACTTGTTAACTAAGGGTTCTGTTATATCACTATGTATTTGATGAGTACAACATTCTATTCTTCAAGTTTGGATATAAAAGATATTGATCAGAGAAGAGAATTTCTCACATTATGAATGTAAATAAAAATACCAGTAAAACTTGTACATGTATGCAATTATAAACATGTAGTGAATTTATCAACAGAGGGTGCTATAACATTGTGCATTGGCAAATTCATTGAGAGCACTACACCATCTACATGACTGTATACCATGTCAGAGGATGCCATATACATACACAAGTATGAATCTTAATATGAATATGCTGTCCTAATGAATATGTGCTTTCTTGATTATCCTTCCATTCTTGTATATGACTTTGCATTTGAATTAAATCCAAACAATTTTCTGAAGTAAATTAAGTCAACAAATATACATGCACAGCAGAAGCAACATGTGTGCTTGTTATCCATTCATTGAAATCAAAACATATTAGTATACTGTAATTCAAATAAATAATGTAAGTCAATGTAGCCGCAAGCTTTTGAATCTGGAAGATCCTTCTTCAAGGCATAGATAAACTAGAAATTGCGCGCTCGGCGGGTCGCGCAGCCGAGCACATGTATCCCCCGAACCAATTGCATTGCACTTTTGTGGGTTGTAATATTGTGAACTGAACAAGTTTGGTGGTGTACGTTGTTCTTGGTTACCATGGCAACCATGAATCCGCCCCACACCAAAATCAATAGGCTTCATCCTCTTTCCTTAATACACCTTCATACCAAATAAGAAAACGATCGGACAAGAACTCGGACCTGTAGAGCGTTCACATGGTAATCTTAACTATTTCTTTATATCATGGTGATCATGGTTACCATGGCAACCAGGACTCCGCCCCACACCAAAATCAATAGGCTTCATCCTCTTTCCTTAATACACCTTCATACCAAATAAGAAAATGATCAGACAAGAACTCGGATCTATAGAGCGTTCACAAGGTAATCTTAACTATTTCTTTATATCATGGTTACCATGGCAACCAGGACTCCGCCCCACACCAAAATCAAAAGGCTTCATCCTCTTTCCTTAATACACCTTCATACCAAATTAGAAAATGATCGGACAAGAACTCGGACCTGTAGAGCGTTCACAAGGTAATCTTAACTATTTCTTTATATCATGGTTACCATGGCAACCAGGACTCCGCCCCACACCAAAATCAATAGGCTTCATCCTCTTTCCTTAAGACACCTTCATACCAAATTAGAAAATGATCGGACAAGAACTCGGACCTGTAGAGCATTCACAAGGTAATCTTAACTATTTCTTTATATCATGGTTACCATGGCAACCAGGACTCCGCCCTACACCAAAATCTAAAGGCTTCATCCTCTTTCCTTAAGACACCTTCATACCAAATTAGAAAATGATCGGACAAGAACTCGGACCTGTAGAGCGTTCACAAGGTAATATTAACTATTTATTTATATCATGGTTACCATGGCAACCAGGACCGCGCCCCACACCAAAATCAATAGGCTTCATCCTCTTTCCTTAATACACCTTCATACCAAATTAGAAAATGATCGGACAAGAACTCGGACCTGTAGAGCGTTCACAAGGTAATCTTAACTATTTCTTTATATCATGGTTACCATGGCAACCAGGACTCCGCCCCACACCAAAATCAATAGGCTTCATCCTCTTTCCTTAATACACCTTCATACCAAATAAGAAAACGATCGGACAAGAACTCGGACCTGTAGAGCGTTCACATGGTAATCTTAACTATTTCTTTATATCATGGTTATCATGGTTACCATGGCAACCAGGACTCCGCCCCACACCAAAATCAATAGGCTTCATCCTCTTTCCTTAATACACCTTCATACCATATAAGAAAACGATCGGACAAGAACTCGGACCTGTAGAGCGTTCACATGGTAATCTTAACTATTTCTTTATATCATGGTTATCATGGTTACCATGGCAACCAGGACTCCGCCCCACACCAAAATCAATAGGCTTCATCCTCTTTCCTTAATACACCTTCATACCAAATTAGAAAATGATCGGACAAGAACTCGGACCTGTAGAGCGTTCACAAGGTAATCCTAACTATTTCTTTATATCATGGTTACCATGGCAACCAGGACTCCGCCCCACACCAAAATCAATAGGCTTCATCCTCTTTCCTTAATACACCTTCATACCAAATTAGAAAATGATCGGACAAGAACTCGGACCTGTAGAGCGTTCACAAGGTAATCTTAACTATTTCTTTATATCATGGTTACCATGGCAACCAGGACTCCGCCCCACACCAAAATCAATAGGCTTCATCCTCTTTCCTTAATACACCTTCATACCAAATTAGAAAATGATCGGACAAGAACTCGGACCTGTAGAGCGTTCACAAGAAAATCTCTGCGGCGGACGCGGCGGACGCGGCGGCGGCGCGACGAGGCCAAATCCATAGTATCCCCCGAAGTGGTTCGGGGGATACAATTACAACTACTGTACTTACGGTAATTACTGTAATTAGGGTGAACAAGAACAAAAGTAAATAATCATTTATTTCTCACCTTCTTCTCCTCTTCATCTGGACTTGGTGGAAGCTCCTTTTCCCTAAAATAAAATAATACAAAAATATATATCAATAATATCAACAATTGACATCCTAAGATATCCATTTAAAACTTTTGATCACAATATACAAATATTTACCTCCACATTGTTTGGTTGTCATCTAAGGCCTTCATCAGCGTTGTGACCCGACTTGACCTTCGTGACGTAACGATTGATCATCGGGTTTAAAAGTTTTAAATGGATATCTTATGAATTACCAATACAGATGAACTTTCATTCTAAAAATTGACATCCTATGAATAGTTCGAAAAAAGTCAAGAAGGCAGAACAACCAAGAAATAAAATATATCCCACTAGTAAATAAAAAGAAAAGGATAAACACAACAGCAGGTAAATAATGCCAGGGAATAAACATTTATCTAGCTACTGTCCATAGCATTATCCTTTTGTATACATGCAGTGGCGTAGCTACGGGGGGGCACGGGGGGGCACGTGCCCCCCCCAATAATTTCGAAAAAACAATAGAAAACATAAGGGGACATTTTTTTAAAAAACAAAGAAATACATAAGGTGTGCCCCCCCAATAATTTTCGTGCCCCCCCAATCAGTCCGACCACGCTACGCCACTGTATACATGTAGTAAGCTACTTTTAAAAACAAGTAGTCTTATTTGCCCAAATGTTCATCAGCAGGTTTTATCTAACCCATGTCTTATAACCCATTTCTTAAATCCATCTGACTAAATTTGATCCATGCACTAAACATGAACAAACACAAATAGTGTGCTAAATCATATTCATGGGTTAAATTGCAGAGTTCATTGATATCTCATAGTGTGCCCCTTGTGACTCCAAGGACGTTTATTTGATCAAATGAAACCCATGAAGAAGTGCAGTAGCATTAAATTGCTGTAAATCTACACTTAACACTTTGTGCGCTGTGCAGTAGATCCCCCGTCGCCAGATTATTTTAGGCGCGCGCGCGCCCCACGCATCGTGCGCGCGCGCATCGTTGTATGTGACTAGAGTCGAACAAAGCGGGCCGCGGTTTGTGACAAAAGTCGAACAAAGCGCTCAAAGAGTTAAAGGGACTAAGTAACATTGTCCAAATCCTCAAAATAAAATTTTAATTCTAGCGGTTCCCTTATACCTTGTTGTATTCGTATTAACAATAAAATCATGGGACAGGTTTTGGTTTTTCAAATTTCCCTTTCGTTACAAAGATATGTATGATTGAAGTATTCAGATAAGAAAAACTCCGGGCGAGTTTTTCTTCCGTGTACAAAGTGAGTGCAGTGAGTTACTGAATATCACTTTGCATTTTCGCTCATTACTTGGCCATCCAATGTCCATTTGACTTGAAATTTTCACACAAGACCATGTGGACATATGAGATAACAACAATATACATTGCATCAACCATTCATCACTTTTTGCACATGTCAACAAAGTTACTAGATTCCTTTAACTCCTTGAGTGCCAAGCTCGCATTTTTGCAAGTTACAATACACACAAATGCCATTGAGCATTAAAATCCCTGGCACGTTAAGAGTTAATTGAATTATTGTCAGCACAATACTGATTAATTCATTGTCTTGATGTGTGTAGTAGATATGGACTGAAACCATTAAATTACAATGTACATATGCTGCAGTTTCCAAGAAAGAAACAGATATCATTATTTAATAAAGTTTTTATTTAAGTTTCATTAATACTTGAGCAATAGTTCTTTCTTAGAATTGTGTCTGTTTTTGAACATCATTTAATTAGTTTTCTCTTGAAATAATAGCAATTTGCTTGAATTACTCACATATTTGTATCATTTAATTTAGAAATACTGTGTTAAGTTTATATTTTGGAAATTATTTGTCAACAGACTATTCCCATCCTATTGATTGATATTAGACGCTATATAAATTGAGGCTATTATTATTATTATTATTGTTGGGTTATTATCATAATGCCATGCCGCGGCTTTTTATTCAGCATCGGTGTCTGCGAGTAGAGTGCCTTTACACATGGGGCATATGTCATACTGAACATCGATTGATGAGCTAACGTTAAGTGGAGATGACTGACTATCAGTCAAGGTCACGCAGAGTGTGAATTTATGAACCAAATGTTGCGCACTATATTCCCCTTAAGTTGTTTACATATTGTCGGTTGAGAAAGAAAAGGGTGCTATAAAGTCACCAGTGAAAAGATACATGGGGGCTTTATAGGGTAATTAAGCCTGTAAGATGATATAAAGTGCCCCCCCCCCCCCCAAAAAAAAAAAAAAAAAATCAAAATAGAGACCTTTAAATTTGCATAGAATTCAGGGCAAAACAAATTATAGGAGTGCTATTTTGATGCAGGCATGCTTGAAATGTAGCCTCCCCCCCCCCCCCCCCCCCCCCCCCCCCGAAAAAATAAATATTATTTATTTCCCTGTGAAGTCATATTTTGCACTTCTGAGATGATGTTTAATGTTTATTTATTTATTTATTTCTGAGCCTTGTAGACATCAAATTTAGCTCTCTTTTATTATAAATATTTTCCCAAATATGAAAAATAATTATTATCAGAAAATTTGGCATCACATCTTTAAAGTACAAGATGGTATGCATCTGTCAATTTAGCTAAACATTGATTAAAGGCCCTTCTAACTCTTATCCGACCTTTTGTCATACTGAACATCCCTTGATGTTAATATCATTAAAGTGAACATGCCAGACTCGCATTCAACGTCATACATGTACTATGCATAAATTAAAACCCCTAAAACTGTGTATTATGGCTAAACAAATATACCATTTGAGTTCATGTGCACTTATGTACATGTAGTCAATGAGAATGCCACATATTATAATTATCATATTAGATTGGGTGCCATAACTGCCATGCACATGAAACATTCATACGGTCTGCACTATATTAGGATAAATTGCTTTGTATGAACGGGTGATTTTCTTTCTATGTTTATATTTGTGTAATTATGTTAAACTTGTTGAATTCAAACATATCAAATGTATTATTGGCAGGTAAAAAACTAAATCTTACATTTATTTCCTTTAATTATTTTACAGTGAATATATACTATACACCGGTAAGGGGGAAATATAATTTTAGTCAGTTCAAGCTATTGATTCTGCACATTATTTATGTCAAAAATTATACTTTTCTTCACTGGACAAAAATGTTAACCTGAAATACCAAAATAAGAAGCAAGCTTCGACAATAGACAGTCTGTATAAAAAATATTGCCTAATAACACTGGCCCGAATAGGCAACCAAAGAAAAACAACATTTGAAATGTTTTTCTTCGTTTGGGGCCATCATATTCATATATGGGCCCCCTAGAATTGGAAAAATCTTGTTTTTACTTGCCCGACTGGGTAACAAGGCAAAAGAGTTTATTTCTAGTATTGAGTAGATGAACCATAAACAAACACATTTACATAATTATTGACTGCTGGAGACAGACATCTCGGACAAATCCATATTGTCGTGTGAGAGTGAAAAGGGCGTTAAGTCAATTTTTTGCTACATTGAGTTATGCATGCCATCTTGTAGGTCAGAGTCTCCTCTACGCGAAGCAAAATTGTTTTGTAATGATTGTGTCAAATTTTGGGAATATTTGTCAAATAAAAAAGAGAGCTATATTTGGTTTCTACATGGCGTTCAGATTTTAAACATGATTGACTCTGAAGTACAAAAAGTGACTTAGCGCCCTTCTGCTTCTAAACCGATGATAACTACTTACTGGAGGAATCCATATCTGTCAGTGACTTTGTAGATGATGAATGAAGCGTCTTCCCAAGGATCTATGTCGGCTCCCTCCTCTCGGCCCTGCATCACAAGAGAAATTCAGTATCATTATCACGCAAATTGCTACAAATCATTACGTTACGTATATTTTGATATTATTTCAATGCTAGTTCACATACTTTAACTCCTTTGATGGTTGTTCACCCATCTTGCAATTTAATCAAATTACATCTCAGCCCTGAATCAAATGATCAACTCCTTTGTTAGTCGTTCACCCCTCTTAGAATAATTATATTCTTAATCTCTGCCCTGAATCAGAACATGAATTCATTAGGAATATCACGCAAATGATCACAAATGTAACAATTTTCATCCGACTAGATATTATTTCTTGCTAGTATTCATACTTTCACTCTTTTGTTAGTTGTTTACCCCTCTTGCGACAAGTGTTCTTAATTTGTGCATGCAATAAACCTTCTAACATTGTGAATGGAATGCATTTTTATATTGTACAAATATTGTATTGTATTTTCTGATATTGAACAAAAAAAATTGAACTGAAATGAACTGTGAAAAAAACCTCACGTTTCCCATAAACCAAAATACGACACATCTTGGGAAACATTCTCAATGGATCATAAACTTTGAACTGTCATACCGTAGAACACCATCGTCAAGCACCCCCCAAGCACCTACATACATCTTGCTTTTAAAGAGCGCCCGCTCTCTGTCCAAATGGGAAACTTTAAACAAGAATGCAAATAATAGTGAGGAATATTCATGAGGATAATAATGGAGGTGAATCTCATGGAAACGTCTTAAAAAGCAAGATGCGTATAGGTGCTTGGGGGGTGCTTGACGATGGTGTTCTACGGTATTTCATTTGTTTACATGGATTGCACATGCTCATGAAGCAGATTTTCAATAATACATAGTAAATAATCTAGCAATTTGTCAGATGTGATTAGCTAAAGCTATAAATGATGACTTCTAAAATTATAAATGTTGGCTGCATCCCCACAGCACTGTGTCAAGAAAGAAAGAAATACACAAAAGAAATCAGTCAAAATGTTTACATTGGAGTAGATATGAAGAAAACAAGACTAAAATAATTTGCAATGCTTGATTTCATCAAGAACAATTTGGATATCTAGCAGAGTATTATCTACATCCATGGGCCCAAAATAAAGATGGATTCTGTGCTTTGTGACATAATTAAAGCACATTTTCAATCATACTTGATACATATACCAGCAGTAATAAAACACACACTTTATTGTCACAAGTCCATTGATAACAAATTATATTATCTTCCTGCGCATTTACTTTCCCAATACTGCTCTATGGCTTTAAATAACCAATTTTCGTCAGGATCTCAGAATCAATAAAGATCTCATTAATTGTGAGTAAGACGGATTGGGGAGAGCAGAAAATAAAGACATCATAATTTGCACTGACCTTGTCATATTTCTTGACAATGTTGAGGCGCTCCTTCTGGGCCCGCTGAAGGGCCTCCATTTCACGTGTTTCCGCTGAAACAAAACAAAACATGAAATTTAAATATATATTCCTAGAACTAAAAACAAGAAATGTCAAACAGAATTTAGTTTTAATGTTGTTCATTTTATGTACATTGTTGCAATGGGGCAAATTTTAAGAAAAAATTAAAACATTAATGAATACATAAATAAATTAATAAACAAATAGTGTACTGTAGATACTCAAACAATCTTTTTTTGGAGGGCATGTATACATAATGTGTGTGTTTCTTCTGGAACAATGGAAACAAAATAATTGTTATAATGTTGTTTTTTTTCAGAGGGAATAGTAGATAAATAGTGATTATTTTGCTTTTTGCCACACAGATTAGTCACTGTGCACGAGTGAACAAAACTGGGGAGGGGTATTTAACCCAAGACCTCATTTCAATACACAAGTCTCATGACCAATATACCACTGACATTTTCATAATTAAGGGTTTTAATAAGATTCTAGAGACAAAAATCTCAAATTACTAAATATTATAGACTGTACATGAATAGACTTAAACATTTTTACTATATAAACAGGCATACATAGATTGCACTTTAATATGAATTGTTCAAAATAAGCAATGGGCAATTATTCAAAATCTTTACAAAATATGTAAAAGTTGCCTTATACATTCAAAATGACATTAATTTATTTTACTTTATTCATAACTACTACAGTACATGTATAAAACTTACAACATATGGGACTGGCAATTCTGAACCATATAAGTTACATACAAATGTATGACAATATGAATGTACACACAAGATAATCTCTTGCACTTTACTGCTCTGGTATTCTGTAGCATTTGCAATGTAAGTCGACACCCTGCACAATCAATATTGCCAACGTGCATTCTCATGTTACTATGATGTAAATGGATACAATAATAACACAATAGATCAATACTACCCATGTATGCATGCATTCATATCATGGAGTAATATTCTATGCATTTATCCTGGTTGTGCATCTGGTCATAATGCACATATCTAGGTATGTACAAAAGATATGATTGATTTGTGTTGTTTCATATCACATTATTTAACATCATTTCAATCTGTCACTCTGTAATGGAGTAACATTGTATTAAATTTATTCTCATTGTCTAGTTTCTGGTGAAATTAATGAATATCAAGTTTAATTAAAACATACACTGGGGCACAGGGTAAGGTAGCCCCCTCCCCCCCAAAAAAAACAACAACAACAACAACAAACAAACAAACAAACAAACAAACAAACAAACAAACAAACAAACAAACAAACACTCGTTCAGGACTGATTGATTTGGCTCTAACATGTAATCTCCATAGACCCAAGCCAGAGCATTTTCAGGACCAGTCTTTAATGGGTTAAAGAGCCCTCATAATTTGTAAAAAAAACAGAGTTCTATGTTAAACAATATTCACTTTGCTTATATAATGTAGACAAGCTTGAAAAGTAGCACCCAAAATGACATTTTAATTTTTAATAAGTTACTTCAATATTTTCATAACTGGAACATAATAACTTTATGTACTGTATGATCACTTTAACAAGGGTGCATAAATTACGATTTTTCAATGTACATAGAACTGTATTTGAAATATCCACATGATTTGTACATACCGTAATACGTTCATAACATTTTGATATCAGACAAATGAAATATGCAAACCAATATACATGTTAGATATAATCAATTTGAACTTATTAATTTAGAGTTCAATTCGTTGCCTGTGGGGACGTGCATAGCAAATCAAAATAACTGTGAAGTGCCATGAAATATCATAAGGCAATTGAGTGTGTGTCTCATGATGAAAGGTCAGAGATGATTAGTTGTGAAAAGAAAACATTTCCCTGAGTCTACAGTCTCTGTGCTTTATCCGGTACTGGAGTCAAGGTTAGAAACGTGCTGAAAAACATATTTAATAGAGGATGGGACTGGCAGAAAAATTGTTCATTCATCAGTGTCTTTGTTTGATTAAATTCAATATATCATAAAAATTAACTTTTATCTAACTTTGCAAGCATGTGTGCCTTTAATTGAACTGATAAATGTACATAATGTACAGCACAACTTAATGTACCATTATCAGTCATAGCTCAACCACTCTCTATTTTCTTTACTTTGTATACTCTAATTTTCCTTTTCTAAAGCGCTTAGAGGCTTGTTTGCATTAAGCGCTATCTATAAATTCGTCATAATATATTATTATCATTATTACAGCATAGTTTTGCTCTTTATTTGTTTGCATGATACTTTTTAGCCATGATACTATACAGGATTTCAATTCTCCTCATTAACACACAATGCAAGAATAATTCACATATCAAACTGATACATATTTAATCAAACCTTGCCCATCTATAGCCAATGCTTAATTAATTCACCTATTAGCATTTATATGCCCACAGGCAGCATAAATTAAACTCTGATGAGCCAATTGATAAATGAGGTGGTCTGTGGATCTTGCGTCTCTAGATTCTTCTAGAGACACAAATTCACTGGCCACATCATTTATCAATTGTGTCCCCAGAAGAAAGTCAGAAATGAGTATTAAAGGGGGAAAGAAATGTTCCCCTGTGATACAGACTGTAATCTTCCACACTTTTCATATCATAGTCTCAAAGTTAAACTTTTATTTCAATATTATGATGACACACGCGGTACCCCGGGGTACCGTTGTACCCCGGGGTACCGCGTTGTGTAGCGCCATCTTGTGTCCACTTAAAGCACAACCGTATTGCGTTGTGCATGCAGTGCAGCGCGCGCTTGTACGCACGCTATACCCCGGTACAGCCCTAAAAAATAAATAAATAATTAAACAAAATGGCGGCTATTCGTTTGGTACCCCAGGGTACCATTTATGTCATCATATAGGGAAACTGAGCAGAAATATATAATATAAATAATAGAGAGCAAAGAAAATAGGGTTTCTCCGGGATTTGAACCCTAAACCACCGGATTGCTAGACTGGTGCCCTACCGACTGAGCCGTAGTGCTGGTGTTTGTAACTTTCTTACACACAACTACTTAATGTGCAAATTTGCGACATTATTCATAATGTTCATTGAAGAGTCATAGTGGTATTAACTGGTCATTGCCTTCATCTCTCAAAGGTTGTGTGAGGCCTGACCTTAATAAAGTGTTGTAAGAACATTAAGACACTTTGTCCCACTAACTATGCATTCACCTGCTGCTGTCTACCCAGCTGTGTAAAATTGGTAGACTCATATCTTCAATTGACCTTTCAGAATATAACAAAGTGATTCAGAAACAGTCTGTAATATTCAATTTTAAAAAGGGTCCATGAGTCTTGTATACACAGGAGTCGGTATGTGTTATCTTCAGAAGACAGGAACCCACTGCCTAGAGCTAGTGGCAATACAGATGGGGACAAAGAGGGAGGGGGAATGATTCCAGGGGGTGGGGAGGGTGAAACAAAATGGGAATGATGACGTTCTTTGCTGTCCTTAGCATATCTGGTTCAGAAACTGTCTCTAATGTTTGATATGAAAAGGGTGTACGTATATGAGTCTTGTGTACACAGGAGTCATTTGGTCTATGTTATCCTCAGAAGACAGGAACCCACTGCCTCCAGCTAGTGGCAGAGACAGTGGTAATGTAGATGACCAGTGTAAAGAGGGAGGGAGGTCGGTTGTAGCAAAATAGGAAGGCTTACATTTGTTATCCATAGCATACATGTAAATCTAGTTCAGAAACTGCCTCTAATGTTTGATATGAAAAGGGTGTACATGTATGAGTCTTGTGTACACAGGAGTCATGTGGTCTATGCTATCTTCAGTAGACAGGAACCCACAGCCTAGGGCTAGCGGCAGAGTCATTGGCGAATAAAAATGGGGGTGCCCAGTGGCAATGAGAGGGGCAAAGAGGGGGGGGGGCACAAATTCCTTTGGGGGGAGGGAGTAGGCTGCATCTAAAATAGGAATGCTGACAGTAGTTTTATAGCATAACTTTCTCCATGGGATGTAGGGGAGACATAAGGTGCAATAAGTGCAACAGATGGGGAGGGGCGGGGGGGGGGGGGGGGGGGGCACCAGCCCATTGCCCCCTTTAGGATTGCCTTTGCCATCCTTTTAACTCAAATTAAAATCAGCCCTAAACAAATCCAGTGATGTGTGCTGTGTGGTACATTACTATGCAGTATGTATGAGGAATAACACTTTAGGCACCAAGAGGCTAGTTGAATTTATTTTCATGAAGTGGGAAATGAATAAAAAATTCATCAGAGAGATTATAGTGTTCTAACCTTTAAAAAAACACACTTGTAATAATTTCCTTTTAATAAATGCAAATCAGTTAGCTGATTCTAATCTACTTTATAATCATTAACCAATCATTAAACAAAAAATATACTTGCCCAACTACTTCTAAAAGAGAATTATATAGAATTGACAAACTACTCTCATAGTTGAGCTGAATTTTAAGTAGCATGATCGGGCAAGCAAACTATATATATCAAATTTCACTTGGCCACATCAATTTTTACTTGCCCCGGGCAATCTGGCAAGTGCTAATGTTGAGCACTGCTTACACTAGCCAGAACCTACATGTAAATAGGACATTGAATGTAGCTAAGCTAGTGTGCAGTTTAATGCACACAGAATATGGGCCCTGGTTTATAGTAACCTACTATAAAGTAGCTCTGGAAAATGTTGAGCGATGAAGTATCATCAAATTTCATAAAACAAACAATTGACTTTCAATCCTTGGGCAATGGCCCTTGACGTGGCTTCAATAAGGAATGTGTAATGAGACTAACCATCATCATCATCATCATCATCAATTGCAAATTATGTACATGCAATCAGGTCAAAACCGCTGACATATCAGCGTTAAGTGCAGTGTATGGTTAATTAATGTTTTTATTTAACCCACTAAATGTATTTCAAGTGATCCCTTAACTTTAATATATTTTTTCCAAAAGTGATATTTGAGACTTCAATCAAATTTGTATATCATTGTAAGATTCTTGAGAACGATATGAGAAATTTTATTAGAAAATGAATGTTTACCTGGTGAAAATAGAGTAAATCGATGTCTAATTTTACCCCGATCGTTCAGGTGAAGTATCCAAACTCTAATACTATGGAGGATTTAGTATCCAAATTCGGATACTATTGACTTCGGTCGTAAGAGTCTATAGACGCTCTAAAATTCAATCTTAAAGTATATCTCCATAATTAGGGAGACATTCAAAAAATAAGAACCCCTTTCATTCTTCTGTTACCATTAACCAAACAACAAGGTACAAAAGAAGTTAGACAGCTCAAAGTGATTTTGGTTGAATTTTGGCAAAGTGAATGGATCACTTTAACCAAACACATGCCCATACACGTGTGTCTAATTCTTGATTTCTTTGGCAAATGAATTTTAGCCAAAGAGATGCAAATCATTACTTATATTTGTTTAGACTTGCATTTGAATGAAATAATAATTACAGTTACCCACAAAGAAGATAAACACAAAATTTACAGAAGTCATAAAGGCAAAAAAGAAATTCTGTACATGAATTTTCAAGCGGTGCCTTGGCATGGGTCTTAATATAATAATCAATAAGATGTTTGTTTCTGTGACCATGTTAATAGAAGTAAATTTAAAAATGGCCATGACCCTAACCTAATTAACGTCATGATCAAATCTAATGCTACGCACCAGACTGAAGTAATAAAGAAAATCCATGGCATTTCTCTGGTAGAGCTTCAATTGCAAATATCTCATTATTAGTGCCATACAGCACAAAATTTAAAAATGTGGTAGATTTGACTGTCAGGAATAATATTAACATTATAATCACATAAAATTGTACTAGAATGTCACTTAACCACATTTGACCAAACAACAGTTAAATACAGGAAATATATATCTAAGAGAAATCCTACAGGAATTTGTTTGCAGTGTTAAGATTTCAATGGTCTCGATATCGGTGCCATACTGCACAACAGAGTCAATAATTTGGTAGGTTTAACTAACAGGATGGACATTAACATTACAATGAAACATGTCATTTAATTAAAATGCTATTAAACCACATTTGACCAAATAAAAGTATTCAAAGACATAATAATTTGTTAAAAACCTACGGGATTTCTCTGGCGGTGCTTCGATCTCAAGGGTCTCGATATCAGTCCCATACTGCACGGTGAAGTCAATAATTTTCTGGTAGATGCCATGGAAGAAGGAGCTCACATGCGATAACATACTAGGCTGCCATACGGCATTATGGAGTAGATTCAGCCAGCAGGCATCAGACAATGGTGATGAGAGAACCTCAAGTGGCAGCGGACGGCTCAGCCATCACCAGTCCGAGGCAAAGTCGCTTTCCTCACTAAAAAAGGGGCACTGAAGGTATTTTCATCCCGGTAAAAGTGAGACACGAGGAGAACATCACTTCCTTCACTCAAAAACGAGATGGATCACGGATGAGAGGAAGAGGCTTTCTTCACAAAAATGAGCACTGACGGTAACTCTATTCTTTTAAAGTCACACGCAAAGAAAACGTGACTTTCAGCACAAATAGGCGGCATTGACTGCACTTTAATTCCAATAAAGTCACATACGAGGAAACATGATTTTCTGGCACGTATGGTGACTTATTCCAGCAAAGTCACACACACACACAAGGGAAACATTACTTTCTTGCCTAAATGGTGGCACTTAATGGTAATTTTATTCCAGTAAGTCACAAGTCAGAATAGCAGAATGCAGTATGACATCCCAACACGTTGATGCAGTTCTCGCAACAGAACTGCCCTCTTCACAAATGAAGTGCAGATTAACATCTGTATGTGGACCCATACATAATTTAAGCTCCTCCAGTCCCATACATAATTAAATACCATAGGTACCTAATACTCAGAATCCCAAAATGTTATGCAAACAACTGATCACCGACATCAAATAACAAAACTATTAAGCAGAACTGGACACAATCTACTCCCAAACAGGATCAGGGCCACTCTTACACCCAATACTGTATTATCAAATTGAATTGTACATCATCAATAAGCCCTGCAATATTTTTACAGGAGAGAAATTAAATCAATAAATCATTCTATTAATATAATTTTTAATTGCTAGTGTTGTAGATGGGCATAGCAATCGCATCCCACACGAACTAGCAGACGGCTGGAAGCCATTCCCAATCCTGACCCTGGTGTAATCTAATTTGCTATCTGATTTGAGGGTGTGCGAGGGAGGGAGGGAGGGAGGGGATAATGATTATTCAGATTTTGTTGAGATGTCATTGATTTGTACGATCCAGATGCAGGCTACTCAATCTAGCCTTTAGTCAAGGCTGGAATCGTACAGGTGTTTTGTTCTACTGACATCTTATGGGAATGCCTTTAACCCGGTATTTGATTTGTTTGTCAACCTGGCATCAATTGTGAGTAGGAAAATCACCTTTTGTCTTGTTCCTTCTTGATAAAAAGAAATTCCAGTGTAGAGGTCTATGATAAAAAAATTCAGTCATCATTCTGGCAGTATCTATCTTTGTTTGGCATAGTTTTTCTTTATTAGACTGCTAGCCACTAGCCTACTGACAAGCCATTTTCATTGTTTGTTCAAGTTTAAAAGTATTTCTGCTCTTTTTGAAATGTTTTACACAAAAACAAAAATAAAACAAGATAAAGTGGCATACTGGGATTCATTGTGGGTTGCAAACTAAATACAATTCCAATTTATTTACTCCATATTGTTTGCACAATGTACATATTACTGCCATGAGATGTTGATGTTCCTGAATGAAATCTGGTTTAAATGATTTGTAGCCCGGTCCTAACTTAAAATTGTCAGCTCTCAGCGTACCAAGGACTACCTGTGTATGAATTAAATGCATGTCAAATACAACTTATGTGTTGTTATACGTTTTTTTTATGAGAACTATGTACATTATGTAAAAAATACTTGTGAAAAGTGGATTGAAATTAAAGAGAAGCAAAGCGATGTTTTGAAGGATTTCAGAATTTCACGTTGTTTCATAAATCTGGTTTCATCAATTTCATACAAGGACTACAAGTGTAAAAAAATGTTAAATCAAGTCTAACTTATGTGCAGCATTCCATACTTTTAAAGCACTCGTTACATGACATTTCACAAAATGTTTACACGTTACCCTTTTATTGTCAATTTGTGAGACGAAAATTGGCTGGAGCGTAGTCTATTAAGTGAAATGAGTAGTGGGCGGCTGCTCTACATAGCAGTACACGACTGGAGCACATTACACCTAATCATTGAGGATAATGCTACATGTACCTGCTCCACCATAGACGTAGATGGGTCCTAAAAATCAATCAAACTTGATTTAATGCTACCACTTAAATTGTCAAACCCCACCTATGGGATATTCTGTCCACACTACATGACATACTTTCATTATCATACAACGCTTTTGTCTAGCTGCATTTTTGTTTCAGGGTTGCGATAAAGATATATCATACAGATTTCAAATTACAAATCTGATATGTTAATATTTAGACATGTATGAGACATGGGTTCTAAAAGTCAATCAAACTTGATTTAATGATGTCACTTACATGTAAATGTGTCAACCCCACCTATAGATGGGATAGTCTGTCCACAGTACATGATGTACATGTACTTTCATACAAGGCTTTATCTCTGCATGTTTGTTTCAGGAATGCAATAAAGCTGTATTTATCTAAACACACCTCTAAAGGACATCTCAAGTCTAATTGGTTATAATTTAGACATGAGACATAGGTTCAGGGTTGTGATAAATCTGATATCCCTAGGATAATTTGTATCATTGAAACATGAGACATGGGAACTAAAAAAACAATCAAACTTGTTTTAATGCTATCACTTAAATGTGTCAAACCCCACTGATGGGATACTCTTTCCATACTACACACTGAACTTCCATAATCATAGAACATTTTTGTTCTGATGGTCTGAATTAGAATTAACAGGTGCAGAATGTTGAGTATTTTGTCAGGTTTGTGATCATGTGTAGTTGCGTTAAAGCAGTATCTAACTTCAAGGACAATAACAAAACAATTGCAAGTCTACTTAATCATGATTTACATGTAGATGGGTTCTAACAATCAATCAAATTTGTTTTAGTGCTACTTGCCTAACAAAGTATGAACAATGCAAAACACTGAGCACTGGTTGGGTGATATGTTCACATTTGCACTATTGAATGTTTTAATGCTTCTGATTATCAACTATATCTAAGTTAGATGTAAACACATTTTAACATTTACAGGAATGTTACCAAACAAAGCTAAAATGTTTAAGTAAACATCATGACAATTCCTTCAAGAAAATATTTTAAAAACTGTCTAATATGTACATGAACATCACAAGTCTACTCTACTTCATGAATATTTAGACATTAATATTAATTAATATGGGTTCTAATAATTAATCAAACATATTTAATGCTACATGTACCTGCTTCACAATGTCAAACACCACTGATTGGGTGCTATATTCACATTTGCTCAATTGAGTGTTTCAATATTTCTGATCAGTATATACGGGGGCTGAGGGCGATTTTGCCTCTTTTTTCAAAATAGCCTTCTAAAATCAGTAGGTAGCCCCTAAAATTACCATCTCTGTTAAATATTTTGTGATATCCATCAGATTGAAAAAGTAGCCCCCTAAAATAAAAAAATTAATTCCTGCATTGTTTCTGATAATGAACTATATATATATCTAAGTTAGATGTAAACACATTTTAGAATTTACAGGAAAGCTACCATTTGAACTAAATATCACAAATGTGCACATCAGGACAATTCCTTCAAGTAAAATGTGACCGGCTATAGCAAAACCCTGCACTTGTCAGTAAAAATTCAAATGATTAGAAAGGCCTCATCATGAGCTTTAATTTTTCAAAACATGAATTACTGACAAGTGCAGGGTTTTGCTATAGCAGGTCACAAATGTTAACGCACAGCATAATACATGAACATGCACATCAGCATCCACAAATCAATATGAATATTGTTTAAATTATTCACATAAATGTATAAAAACCCTCTCGATGGGGTGATTTGTTCACACTTTCTCAAGTACTGAATGTTTGAATCAATAAAGCAAATCTGAACTAGATGTTAACATATTCAGAGTACTTTGGTTTTCCAGAATGCCACACAAAATATAGATTTATGTTATGGGGAACATGGAAAGTAGCCTATTGTACTCAGAGAACATCCAACACATCTGACAGAAAATGAAATTTTCCTATGGTAAATATGAATTAACATTCAACACTTCCCTAACAATAATAATAATTTATTGAATTGTTTAAATGGCTTATAAATACTTTTTAAAATCTTTGTTGATCTAGCAATCTGTCAATAAATATGACATGCTCCAAACTTGGAAATGCCCTGCACCTATCAACGTGTTCCCTGCTAGATTTTGCAATTCCTATAGAGTTTAAATACAGGGCCCACCAGGATACTGTAGTCAATTGAGTTAAGCCATTTATGTACCACATTGTAACCCTATATCAGTGCTCGAAATTAACTTTTTTTGCTGGTGGCCCGGTCGGGCCAGTAAAATTAGTATTTTTCCAAATTTGGTGGCCCGAAACCAAAAACTACTGGCCCGAAAAAAATAAGGAAAAACAAAAGTAAAATTAATACAATAACCATGAATAGTTTCAGGGTACTAGGCAATACTTTTTTTTTTCATTCCCCTTTGTTTCATTGTAAGATGTATTAAATAAACATGAACAAAAATCACAGCGATTGAATACACACGAGTAACAATTTCACTTCCAGTCATACATAGTCAGGGTCTAGGTGACAAAACAAAAATGGTAGAAAAAGAGAAAAATCAATTTGACCTCAAAATTCTGTGCAGTGTTGTCTGAACACCTTAGACAAGACATATTTTAAAATTGTGATAGTAGTAATATATGAATATTCATGAGCAGCATCTATGAATATTCATGATGCTCATTAGATATGCAAAATACGCAAAATAACTGAAATTACTAACAACGATTTTTAATATGAAATTTTTTTTTTATAACAACTGGTTAGAAAAATACTGCTGCTCAAGAATGTATTCATTAGCAACTGTGTTACTTGCTCAATTAACTTGCAACTTTTTAACTAACCAATATTTTGTATGTGAGAAAAGGGTATAAGTTGCTGAATGCTACATTTAAAAGCAAGCTCTTGTCATGCCCTAGACATGACTGCAGGGTATCTAAAAAAAAAAAAAAAAAAAAAAAAAAAAAAAAAAAAAAAAAAAAAAAAAAATCTTTTTTTTTTTTTTTTTTTTTTTTTTTTTGCTGGCCCGATCGGGCCACCAGACTTTTAAATATGAGTTTTTTACTGGCCCGACAGCAACTTTTGGTGGCCCCGGGCCATCGGGCCTATGCTAATTTCGAGCGTTGCCTATATGAAGAGTTCAAGTGCAAGGAATAAAGGTGTTAAAGGGGAAGGAAACTGGATTTCCGCTTGCTGTATACTAATAAGTGCAGAATTCCTGTCACTTCTAGTCGTATATTTCCTCTTTAGTATCACTAATAATTGAAATAAGCAATGTTTTTCAAACTACTGGAGGCTGCCATGATTCCGTATGAAACGTTGTTTGAGTGCATCTGAGCGTGCACTAACAAAAATGGGTTTACGTAACAACTGACAATTAAAGCAGCAGATTCAACAACAGCGGTTACATTTAATACCCGCTTTTGTTACTGCATGCTCAGATGCGCTCAAATGACATTTCATACAGAATCATGGCAGCCTCAAGTGCTCAGTCAAAACAGAACTTTGATAGTGGTTTGAAAAACATTGCTTATTTCAATTATTAGTGATACCCAAGAGGAAAAATAAATATACAAATAGAAGTGACAGGAATTCTTCACTTATAAGTATACAGTAAGCGGAAATTCCAGAGTTTCCTTCCCCTTTAAGGGAAGTACAAGCTATACACTTAACTATTTGGGGAGTCTAATTACAATATCAGATGCTGTGATTTGTCCTTGATACTCAGGGGTAGAATTCTAGTTAAAGAGAGCAACATCATTTTGCTTGATATCAGTGACATTGTATACACTGTGCAAAACATATCATAGAAACAAAGTTTCACTTCAAATCTTTTATGAGCTTATTTTATAGACAGCTAAAGTTTCTATTCTCTATGTTCAAATGAGCTACTAAGGAGGAAGAATGTATTTAAGCATTTTGCATAGTTAGGTAGACATGTCTCCAAATCCGCAGAATCCACATCATAATCATGAGGCATAGTATAACGAAGATGGAAATGCTAAATCCAGCGAGGCATTTTATCCACATCTGTTGCGCTCAACCGGTGTAGTAAATGGATACCTCATCATATCTGGCAAGAATTGATTTATCATAAAATGCTTGGTACACTTTATCAGGATAGCTTGGTTACTTAAAGGGATCTAGTAACATTGTTCACATCAACCAATCAAAAAGATTATTATGGCTTTGTTTTTTCTGTCTGCCTCTTCCTGTTCTCTTCTTTTTCTAAGTTTTTCAAAGTTGTATTTGATGCAAGCACTGTAAGTCTGTAAGTGAAATATTCCTGTAGTAAAATTGCTCCCCCTCCCCCTATTTGTATTTTTCATAATATTATTGTTTGAGGTGGGATTGACATTGCACTTCCAAATTACTGCATTTATTTGAATATAGCAGTTATCATTCAAATGTATTTTTCATATAATTTAGATGTGTAATATTTTGTCGCCATTCCATTGGATTTCTTATAAAATTTCAGTTGAAATCTATATCACTAGCCCCAGAATCATCTCCTGGCAAACATGATGAATTGAAGGTGTTAATTGGTTGGTGTGAAACAGTATAGACTTATATACCCATTCACTACGAGATTCTGAAATCCCCATAGACTTTATACATAGCCCTCCCGGTTCCCGTAAGCAACAGGTTATTAAACACAGGTCTCTCAGACGAGCAATATATAGCTTGATTAATTGGAGTGAGTACAATATTCACAGTATGACATATAAAGCACTTGTTTAATTAACTTTCTCTATTATTATAATACTATTTACATACTGACTTAGAACTATCAATATCACAGATGAAATACATAGCATTCTCTTTGGATTCCCCTTGGATAAATAATTTTAGAAGAAATCAGACTTTTCCTCTAGGGACCTTACATATTGGGCACTTTTCCAGATGCATCAGGCATCAGCATGTATCCCATGAAAATTTGGCTTTAGAACAAAATATGTCAGTTTAGTACATGAATTTAAAAATTTGATATGAAAAAGGTACTGAAATCTTAACTGTTGTTAATACACAACATTTCTTCCTCCATTTTATTCACATTCATAAAATGTGTATATTTAAAAGAGTAGTTGATGTCAATCATGTTATCGTCCACACGTGTACTTATACAAAATTGGAAAAGGTACAAAAATTGTATTTAATTTCATTTAAAGAACATTTTCAATCAGGGCAAAACAAGTTAATAGTGTACACTCCTACACACATTAGTCAGACCGACTTCTGTCACACATCATTGTGAACTCTTAGTGATAGCAATCTGCCCTTTTATGCTTGGAATCCGTTTGGAATGATTGGGGGTTCGGCGGTGCAACTCATGGCTGAATTCTATGCAGTACGCTGAATACCTGTACACAACTTTGAATATGTACATTTACAAATAACGCTACGTTATTATAGTGAGACCAACAATACAATATACTGATGATCAATTTCTGATGATGGTGATTGTGGTGGTGGTGGTGGTGATGATGATGATGATGATGATGATGATGATGATGATGATGATGATGATGATGATGATGATGATGATGATGATGATGATGATGATGATGATGATGATGAAGATGAAGATTAAGATAAAGATGATGAAGATGGTAATGATATAGGCCTATTTATATGTACTGTAGTATCTATATAGGCCTACTACTTCAATACATGTATTTGCCAACAGTCTTTTATGCTACAAAGTCTGACCAAGCATACGATTGATATGTTGATTCGTGATGCTGCATTGAATGAAAATGATTCATTTATTACCAGTGCAATGAGGCATCAAATTTGGGAGCTGAATTTAATCAATGAAATGGTCTGATTTATTGCATTCCAAATACAATGCAGGGTCGCACAGTATTGTATAGAGCACGGGTGCTCAACTGAGATTAATACCGGTACATACATATGTACACACAATAACATACGCTGTACATCCGTACATGTACGTTTGCGATTTATTGTTCGTTAAGTGCATAGTGATGAAAAATATTTTGCATTTTTAATCATGATTAATACCATGTTGTATTGATCATATAATGTGCAAATACTACTCAGCATTGTACAGTGAAGTGCAAAATGCGATCTACAAAAGTCACTCTGAATTTGCATCATTATACCAAAATATTAAAAAAATTGTAATTGTAAAAAAGTGTCATAAATGTTCATGGCCCCCTGTTACATGGTATCATTTTGACATCATGTTAAGCACAGCTTTTGCTCCATACAGTGTTAATCTTTTATTTTGCAGTGAATATTCTACTCAGATAGCAAAACAGCAAAATTATAAAGCAAATTACAGCCAAACCTGTCTACAAAGACCACAGACCGTTCATAAAGACCATATTCATGTCTCTGTAGAAAGTAGTTTACATGGAAATGAACCTCTCTATATTAAAGACACCCTGCTATAAATACAGACCACTTCTTGTGCCTCCCTTGGGGTAGTCTTTATTTAAAGGTTTACAATGGGGACATTTGGGGTGCATCATTTTTGATTTGTTTTGTGTGTGGGTGGGTGTGGAAGATGTACATGTATACTTATATGTAGGCTACAATATTTCTACCGAGGAGGGCAGAGGGTATTAAAGCTGATCAGCATTCATTTGAGTTTTATGACATTGAATTTTACCTTTTTGAAGAAAATGATATAATATTTTTAAAAAAAAATTTTACCCTCAAAGCACTTTCAGTGTGCTGTACATAGGTATACCGTACTGACCGGCGTAATCGCCGCATACTTTTTCCTTTAAAATAAAACGCAAAGTCGGGATGCGGCGAATACGCGGCGATAGTCAAAATTTGACTTTTATTAGGCGGTAAAATGCATGCAAGCCGGCCTTTGGCAGTGTGTTATTGGTTGCATGCATGTTACAGTGCATGCATGGTCTTTCGATGGGATTATCGGTGGAATTTTGGGGGCTTTTGGTTGAGTTGCACTTCCGAGCATCTTTGTTATATCACTGATTGCTTACAAAGAACTTTTCATTTCGTGATCACTGGAGAATTTTACCGTTTCGGGCATCTCCCATGATCTTTTCTGGCCATTATTCTGCTTGTTTCTCTGGCCGTTTTTGCACCCGTTTTTAATTGTTTTCAAATTATGTTGCTCAAAGTCGGCATGCGGCGTTTACGCGGCTGCTGCGATTACGCCGGTCAGTACGGTAGTGATTTTTTTAAAAATATGATACAAGAGGATGTAACATCAAACAATTAATATATGTATGATTATACCTTTAACCTGCTTTATTTACCTATTACCAATTAATATTTTAAGTGCCGGCTAATCCAATAATCCTGAATGACCCACACTACATGTATTATCACTCTACTATTGGTTGAAGTTCAGTATTTATATGACATCCGTTGTTTGCTCCTTATAATGGCAAAAGTAATATCTGCGTGTAATTACCTCAATGAGCAAATAAATTGTCACTATCTTGGGCAGGTTTGCTGAACACAACAAAATTGTTAATATTTTCTTTGTTTGGGGCCAACAAATTCAGGTTTCGGACCACTACGACATGACAAATCTTGTTTTCACTTGCCCGTCCGGGCCACAAGGCAAAACAAATTAATTTCAAGTAAATGTTGGTTATAATGATGAACATAGATACTATGCTTTGAAATCTATTGAACTGTTCAGTACTAGAGAAGAAAATATATAAATTGTTAAACATGTCCAGGTGTGTATATATATTCATAATTCAATTATAGTTCCAATGGTTCCCCCTGACCCCTTTAATATTCTACATACTGTACATTTATAGCTTGATGAAAAAACATAATAACCAAATAAAATCATTCAAATCGTTCAAGAATATTTTGTTGTCACAACAAAAATTTGCAAAGAAATATTCAAAATCAAATAGTCCCATCTCTAAATGGCTAAAAGGGATGAAGATAGAAAATAATGTACATACTGTACATGCGGTGGAATATAAGCAGTTGAGCGAATACATGCAAAACTATCGGAAATGCAGTGAACGTTATACAGTACACTACAGTGCACATTGACCAATAGCCTCAGCTCAGAGCTATTCGTAGCTCTAATAAAGGCAAATTACTGCAAGAAGCCAAGCTGACACCCCTAATCAATGTGACCCAAGCCTGGCAGAGAGGAAGTGGCAAGTTGTCAGTTAAAGGTGGTTCGCATTCGTAAATCAGACGCGCAGTGCCATCTTACAAATTATGCCTTGAACACGTCAAAAATACACACTAGCAGCACACACAAACTAGCAATGACGTCAAAGTTGACATTCACATTAATTGTCGGACTATAAAGCATACTTCGCTAAATGTTCTGAATTTGTGTAAAATTCATCTAAAAATGGAACTTCCATTGATGCATAATGTGACTGTGTGAATTTATCCAAATTGTTGGCAAATAAATACTGTGAATACACACTACCTAAGCTGGTATGATTGATTTAAAAATAGAGTTGTCAGAAAAGGCTGTCGTCGAAGACTAGCTGTGTTTTCCAACTTCAGTTCTCTGCCCTCGATTCTTCCGATTCATTAAATTTGTTTTCTGTCACTGCTGGTACAGAGATGAAAAGCACAAAAAAGGGCAAAGGTTCAGGAAAAAACCTGTAGATTCAATTCTATGGAGGATTTATGATGTGCGCTACTCTTTATCTAGTCACATCTGTGCATGCACATAATGTCATACATGTATGTACACCGTACATACATGTAAGTATGAGGTTTTGGGTACTACATGAACATGGTGTATTTTAAATGAAACCATCTATACAAGATGTAGTTACTTGTTGATAAATCTGGTGGGTGTGTTTATCTTTAAAACAGTCTGTCAAGGAAATGCAACAATCAGCGTGTTCACACACAAACATTTTTCATCCCGAAACGTCGTATAAAGAATCATGATTAAAGAATCATGATTAATGAAACGTCGTATAAAGAATCATGATTAACAAAACTAACGAGCGTTCACACAGACAAAAACAAGATCCCAAAACAGCTGCAACGAAACATTGTACACTGTATAGGTGCACAGTGTACTGCGCAGTGCGGTGTTTTTTTTCTGTCTGCTGTCAATCTGTGAGCGAGCGCAAATCTGAGTGAAGTAACACGCGGTCATGCTAAGCCCCGCCCAGTTATACCGTTGTCGTATAACCTTGGAGTCGCCGAGCGTTCACACACAAAACGAGCGTGATTCTTTAGTCAGCTCTAGTTCGAAACGATGCTCAAACCCCCGTTTCGCTAATCATGATTCTTTATATGACGTATCGTTAGTGAGCGTTCATACACACAATTTCCATCATATAGCTAGTCGAGAGCTGACTAGGTAGTCAGCTCTCGACTAGCTATACAATTAAATTTTTGTGTGTGAACACGGGGAATCTCAAATCGTTTCAAATGTTCACTAGATATTTGTATACTTATTCTTCATCATGAAATTTGAGATCAAAAGGCCCAAGTGATACAATTTTTTTTAATTTTGTTTTTATTAATCTCACTATTTTTTTCAAAAAAAATTAATGTGCCTTATGGTGGACTTTGTTGGTAGAAAGGCAATACAGAAAATGCAAAGTTTACCATTACAGGACGGTGTGTGTTGTCAATTCTTACCTGATTATAATCTATTTGAAATATAATATGGTATTTCCAGATTTTTATCATGCAAATCAGCACCTTTAAATACTGTCTCCTCTTTGTGTGTTGAGGTTGATGAACCGCAATGCAGATAACTTCAAATTTAAAACGAGTGCAATGCAAAACAAATTTTAGAGCATGATTTTCATGTACCGTAAAACTCCGTGTATAAGACGCACTCGTGTATAAAACGCACCCCCAACTTTCTATTAAAAAAAAAAAAAAAAAAAAAAAAAACTTTTTTTTTTTTTTTTTTTTTAGAATATATTTTTTTCATGAATATTCATATATTCAAGAGGTAGCAATGCTCATTAAATATGCAAAATACTAAATTCATTAACAACTTTTTTGTTGAGAAAAATGTATAACCAATGTTTAGAAAATTGAATATTAAATGAGTGCTGCTACTCATGAATATCTGAATATTCAATTAGTAGCAGTGTTACTGCTTAAAAACTTGCATTTTGTTTTGCTAACCACTATAATTTATGTAGGAAAAAGGTATATTTTGATAAATGTTCCCCCTTATATCAAGCTCTTGTCATGCCCTAGACCAGTTTAATATGCATTAAACATGACTACCGGGTGTCCCCAATAAAAAAAAAAATTTTTTTTTTGTTTTTTTTTTTGGCTGTACCTGTGTATAAGACGCACCCCCCACTTTGAAAATTTTCCGACGGAAAAAAAGTGCGTCTTATACACGGAGTTTTACGGTAGGCAAGCTTGAAAAGTAGCCCCCGAAAAATAAATGTAAATTTATCCCTGCACCTTTCCAGTCTACCCTTCCTTTTCTAATTTCCCTATCTCCCGGCCCCTCCTACTGCCCTGTCTTCCTGTCTGCAGACCACATACTTTTAATTTACCCCTTCCAGAAGAAACACTAAATTGAAGAGTGTTATTTGAGGGGCTACATTTCAACCCAGTCTGTATGAAAATTAAAACAAATTCTCACAAAACTATTTTGCATATTGAACTCTATTCATGGGGGCTCATATTTCAATGTTTTATTATTATTTGTTTACAATTATTTTATATTATTTATTTATTTTTATTTTTTTGTTGGGGGGGGGGGGGGGGGCTTGTTTGGCAAGGTAGGGGCTAAATTGAATTCTTTAATATCAGTGGCACAACTTTATTCCAGGCTAAAAAGACAGAAATTACATGTACTACATGTAGTAACAGTTAAAAGTGTTTCACACCTTTGAATTTCTGTGATCTTACATGTATGCCAATGTATATGTTAATCAAATGTTGTACATGTACATACTGTCATACATGTCACGTATGTTTGCCTTTTGTAATAATTTACAATCATGATGAACAATGTTCCCTGGTTCAAATGACACCCTAATTTTATGCATCAATAGTATTGATTGCAGTATGTCATATGTACCTGTAAAGTGTAACATCTTTATACCATGATGTCACCCTCAAACCATATTTATACTGAAAGCATAAATTTGCCTTCTTCTGTTATTTGTTCATAGTTGGTATTCAAAGCTAAATATTAAACAGCTTTGAGATAGTTACATACAAAATATCAGCCCAATCAATCGATTATTAATATTTGTGAAATTGTAGAAAAGATACAGATCTCTGAACCTGAGAATCTGTAATGTAAGCCGGAAGTACCGTACACAAAAGATAAACCTGAGCACTGTTATTCAATTGCATTAACATTCAACCGTCTGTACATCTACTTTGGCCTGCTTTGTAACTTTGACTCTGTGCTAATGCTTTGCTTTCCATATTAAAGGCATATATGCGTGGGTTATAAAGGGTAGTCAGCAAATTCCAACTCGACTCCACCGTAATCTCTCGAGGTAAACTCAAGATATATGTTGGATCGATCGAAGAGAGGTGCTTCGAAATATCTGAACAAAGGCCTTCTTATGAAATTGCATGCAGGAAACAAATTTCTCACGCTGTCACCTAGCCATCAAACGGCGGCACTTTGAAGTCGGTTGCGGTTAAGCGTGTTACGTGATATTTTCGCTCGTAAACATCTCTGATGGATCTCCATTCGACTAGTACAAATATTCCGAACGCGACTATTTTTAATGCATTTTTTACTCGGGTATTCGGAAGTGGAACAGTTTGCGATCGCTACTTATAACTGAGCCAATGGGGATTACGTACCGTGCGTAAAAGTGCGCAAGATGGATCCACGCGTCTAATAACCCACGCATATATGCCTTTAACCTGTTCCCTTCGAGATTTGGAAATCTCCATGTACACAACCCACCAGGTTCCTGTAGTCAAGGGGTTCATGAGTACTTCAACAAAGTTATTTCAGACATTTGATTGCTAAATTGGCTAAAATGTCTTTTTTAAAGCCATTTTTGGTTTACATTGACAGATGAATTATGACATCAGATGTCATTACAGTTTTAAATGAAGGGTTTTCCCAAACTATTGTTTGGCTCGTTTAACACTGAATTCAACGAACACCTTTAGCTATGAGTGGAGTCTTAAGATGTGGGTGTACTCAATATAATGACTATCCAAGTACAAATATAAGCCTAGTAATCCTGTGCATCATCTCAACTCCATAGGGAGCATACTCATGTTCTGACTTGCCATACTAGCTTGAATACTACATAATGCACCTTTAAATTCAATGGTTTGGTTTAAAATTTACACTGATCACACTTAACCCGTTGCTTACGGGAACCGAGTGGGCTATGTACAAAGTCTATGGAGATTTTGGATTCTCGAAGTGAACGGGTTAATATACCATACAACTGTACATCATTTGTCCAAGTGACGGCCTCGGAAAGAATGATTTATCGTCACAACAATCATTTACATTGTACTTCACACACACCACCCACATATTAACGAGGTTTAGCACTTTTATGGATGGTTTCAGTTTGTATTATAACTCCATCCATGAACATTTTTTGATGGTACATGTAGACAATACTTGAGACAAAACAGTCTCATTTAGCTGAATTTATGGATACATAAATTAAGTTATTACTTGCCAATGTTCTGTATTTTTGTGCATGAACTGCCAGTCTGTTAGTTTAGACACACAAACACAGTATTTACTCATTAAAATGTATATAGGATTAGTGGCAATTTTTTAATAATCACCATTTTGTTTTACACACCCACACACACACAACTATAGCACAAATTTATGGTTTCAGATCTACACTCCACAGTACATGTAATTGTGTATGCTCTAAAATTATAGTTCCTAATGTACATGTAATATGTACATGTAAGCCCTCAATGAACTTGAGTAGGATGGGGATGTTTTCTTGTTACAGTAAGATTTATTGATGTTGCTTGCAAAGTTTGCATCATAATCATAAATCATGTATCTTAGTACTGAGTAGCCCCTCACATTCACTAGCATGATTTCAGTGTAGATTTATATGGGGCGCCCTTTGTAAATTTATTATATACACTTATTATATGTTATATAATCGTTATTTAATATATGATAACTATTATTTACATATAATGTAAGTAAATGTATCAATTTATTTGTAAATAATTTGTATACAACTGTAATTGTTTATATATAATTATAATTCATACTCCATTATTTATAAATAATTGCAATCTACATTTGCATTATTTATATATAATTTGCATTATTTATAAATAATTATAAAACTCATCTTTTTTATTTACATATAATGACAAAATATATTAATATAATTACTATTATTTATAAATAATTACGTTTTATATTTTCATTATTTATAAATAATTGCAATTCGAACTTCATTATTTATAAATAATTCAAATTCACATTGCTATTGTTTATAAATAATTGCAATTAGAAACTTCATTATTTATAAATAATTCCAATTTACATTGCTATTATTTATAAATAAATATAATTGCAGTTCACATTTCCATTATTTATAAATAATCATTCTGGTTTAGTGCAAAATCATTATATATTATATAATGAACACACGTCACAATTATATGTATATAAAGCAAACGCGTGAAGACGCATTTCCAATTATTTATAAATAAATGGATCTGTCGCAAAACCCTTATTTATAAATAACGGAATTGCGTGTTCTCGAGTTTTCTTTATATACATATACTGGTGACGCGTGTTCATTTAGGCACATTTCAGCTTTTGTTCCGAATTTAAAGAATTGAGAGACTCATGAACTTAACATTCTTAGTACCACCATGGGAGTTTAATGAGCATTATATATACCTCTAAATCGATATTTTGAAGTGTGTTTTCATGAAACTGAAGCGAACAAATCTAGCGCCCGTCGCCCGGTCGCAGGAAGAGTTACACTGTCCCACGTACTCACAATTGTGTCTGGTGCCTGTGCGGTGATCTGCGTGACTTCGTGGTTACTTTCAATTTGTTGCATGCCAATATCGAGATGAATTAATGAATCAAACTAACGAAGAGAGAGAAGGGTGATCTAGTGTGATCAAGACTGATAAATCTGATAAAATCCGATCTGCGCTACATTTCAAATGTTTTAGTTGTAGGCTACCCACTTAGTTTTAGCTTCTCTTGCATCCCGATTCTCAACATGTTTGTGTTCCTTTCTTGATCATGTTTAAGTGGCTTTAAATTTTAATATTTTATTACTTAGTTTACAAGTGAAGGTATAGTTCCTCTTATTCATAATTCTATTCTTCTAAACGCAAGTTTGCGCAACTCCGTAGCTGCGCAACCCAGCTGTTATCACCTCCATATACCGCCACAATGATGATGAAGATTATGATTTTCATCGTTGTCGTTGTCGTCGTGGTCATCGTCATATCGTCAGCATATCAGTGGCATACCCAGGATTTTACAAGTGGACGGGGAAGGGGGGAAAATTCTTTATTGACCTCCCCCCTTCACCGACACCCCCCCTAAAAAAATCCTTACTGACCCCCCCCCCCACCCCACCATTCTAAAAATATCTTCACCGACCTCGATCCCCCCTTCACCGACACCCTCCTTAATTAAATCCTCACCGACACTCCCCCTTCACCGACACCCCCTAAAAAAAAAATTCTCACTGACCCCCTGACCCCCCCCCCCCGCTCCAGCGATTAACATCATCGTCATCGTCATCATCAGCATACCAGTGGCGTACCCACCGTAACCCAGGATTTTTTAAGCGGACAGGGGGGGGGGGTATTTCATCGTCCAGAAGTCTCGGACTCTGCTTTAAAAAATCGACATCCCCCCCCCTTCAATAAAAATTGTCGTATACCCCCCTCAAAAATTCGTACCGACACCTACCGCCTCGAAAAATCTTCGCTGTTACCCCTCCCTCAAAAATTCTTCACCGACCTCCCCCCTTTACCGACAACCCCCTTAAAGGGACAGATCCACTTTTACAAAACGTCTGAACAGCTTTCAGTTGACGGATAGGGATCAATGTAACACGCAAAAAAAAAATCAGAGCGAACAGCCCTCTAATTTGGATTCTACGAATGAAAAACGAATGCGTCCCTCCATTTAAACTATATATCGGTCAATAAAGGAGTTCAACTGATTTAGCATAATATTACAACAATATAGTACTAATTCTCGTAAAGGTATTGTGAAGCCGACATTTGTTAACGTATGTCACGGAAAAAGATCTCAAAAAGAAAGAATATATAATTACATGTAGTCAGTTTAAGCGAAGTTTGGGTATTTTGCTTGGTAAACGCTCACACATTAGTACTTATGCGCGGCTCACGTAGCTAGCGGGGGTCACGTAGGGGTCATGCATACCGATCTGGCGCTCCGTGAAATCTATGTACGAACTTACTCACCGGCCAAAAATACGTATGTACATAATTAACCGACGTCCCTCAGTTTATTCAGTTTTAGGTCTATAACTCCACGAAAAAGAGATTTCAAGCCCTAATTTTTTCAGGCATGCTATTAAATGACATTTCCTTTCATATAAGACAATAACCTCGCAACTTTTGAATTTTGGCTTGCAAAAGTGGATCTCTCCCTTTAAATAAATCCTCACCGACACCCCTAAAAAAAAAAATTCTCACTGACCCCCCTCCCCCCCCCCCCCCCCCCGCTCCAGCGATTAACATCATCGTCATCGTCGTGGTCATCGTCATCATCACCATACCAGTGGCGTACCCACCATATCCAGGATTTTTTAAGCGGACAGGGGGGGGGTATTTCATCGTCCAGAAGTATCTCGGACTCTGCTTTAAAAAATCGACATCCCCCCCCTTCAATAAAAATTGTCGTATACCCCCCTCAAAAATTCGTACCGACACCTACCGCCTCGAAAAATCTTCGCTGTTACCCCTCCCTCACAAATTCTTCACCGACCTCCCCCCTTTACCGACAACCCCCTTAAATAAATCCTCACCGACACCCCTAAAAAAAAAAATTCTCACTGACCCCCCCCCCCTCCCCGCTCCAGCGATTAACATCATCGTCATCGTCATCATCAGCATACCAGTGGCGTACCCACCGTACCCAGGATTTTTTAAGCGGACAGGGGGGGGGGGGGGTATTTCATCGTCCAGAAGTATCTCGGACTCTGCTTTAAAAAATCGACATCCCCCCTCCTTCAATAAAAATTGTCGTATACCCCCCTCAAAAATTCGTACCGACACCTACCGCCTCGAAAAATCTTCGCTGTTACCCCTCCCTCAAAAATTCTTCACCGACCTCCCCCCTTTACCGACAACCCCCTTAAATAAATCCTCACCGACACCCCTAAAAAAAAAAATTCTCACTGACCCCCCTCCCCCCCCCCCGCTCCAGCGATTAACATCATCGTCATCGTCGTGGTCATCGTCATCATCAGCATACCAGTGCCGTACCCACCGTACCCAGGATTTTTTAAGCGGACGGGGGTGGGGGGGGGGGTATTTCATCGTCCAGAAGTATCTCGGACTCTACTTTAAAAAATCGACATCCCCCCCCCTTCAATAAAAATTGTTGTATACCCCCCTCAAAAATTCGTACCGACACCTACCGCCTCGAAAAATCTTCGCTGTTACCCCTCCCTCAAAAATTCTTCACCGACCTCCCCCCTTTACCGACACCCCCCTTAAATAAATCACCGACACCCCTAAAAAAAAAAATTCTCACTGACCCCCCCCCCCCCCCCCCCCCCGCTCCAGCGATTAACATCATCGTCATCGTCGTGGTCATCGTCATCATCAGCATACCAGTGGCGTACCCACCGTACCCAGGATTTTTTAAGCGGACGGGGGGGGGGGGGGGGTATTTCATCGTCCAGAAGTATCTCGGACTCTACTTTAAAAAATCGACATCCCCCCCCCCTTCAATAAAAATTGTCGTATACATAGGGGTAACAGCGAAGATTTTTCGAGGCGGTAGGTGTCGGTACGAATTTTTGAGGGGGGTATACGACAATTTTTATTGAAGGGGGGGGATGTCGATTTTTTAAAGCAGAGTCCGAGATACTTCTGGACGATGAAATACCCCCCCCTGTCCGCTTAAAAAATCCTGGATATGGTGGGTACGCCACTGGTATGCTGATGATGACGATGACGATGATGTTAATCGCTGGAGCGGGGGGGGTGGGGGGGGGTCAGGGGGTCAGTGAGAATTTTTTTGTAGGGGGTGTCGGTGAAGGGGGAGTGTCGGTGAGGATTTAATTAAGGAGGGTGTCGGTGAAGGGGGGATCGAGGTCGGTGAAGATATTTTTAGAATGGTGGGGGTGGGGGGGGGGGGGGGTCAGTAAGGATTTTTTTAGGGGGGTGTCGGTGAAGGGGGGAGGTCAATAAAGAATTTTCCCCCTTCCCCGTCCACTTGTAAAATCCTGGGTATGCCACTGATATGCTGACGATATGACGATGACCACGACGACAACGACAACGATGAAAATCATAATCTTCATCATCATTGTGGCGGTATATGGAGGTGATAACAGCTGGGTTGCGCAGCTACGGAGTTGCGCAAACTTGCGTTTAGAAGAATAGAATTATGAATAAGAGGAACTATACCTTCACTTGTAAACTAAGTAATAAAATATTAAAATTTAAAGCCACTTAAACATGATCAAGAAAGGAACACAAACATGTTGAGAATCGGGATGCAAGAGAAGCTAAAACTAAGTGGGTAGCCTACAACTAAAACATTTGAAATGTAGCGCAGATCGGAATTTTATCAGATTTATCAGTCTTGATCACACTAGATCACCCTTCTCTCTCTTCGTTAGTTTGATTCATTAATTCATCTCGATTTGGCATGCAACAAATTGAAAGTAACCACGAAGTCACGCAGATCACCGCACAGGCACCAGACACAATTGTGAGTACGTGGGACAGTGTAACTCTTCCTGCGACCGGGCGACGGGCGCTAGATTTGTTCGCTTCAGTTTCATGAAAACACACTTCAAAATATCGATTTAGAGGTATATATAATGCTCATTAAACTCCCATGGTGGTACTAAGAATGTTAAGTTCATGAGTCTCTCAATTCTTTAAATTTAAACCGGAACAAAAGCTGAAATGTGCCTAAATGAACACGCGTCACCAGTATATGTATATAAAGAAAACTCGAGAACACGCAATTCCGTTATTTATAAATAAGGGTTTTGCGACAGATCCATTTATTTATAAATAATTGGAAATGCGTCTTCACGCGTTTGCTTTATATACATATAATTGTGACGTGTGTTCATTATATAATATATAATGATTTTGCACTAAACCAGAATGATTATTTATAAATAATGGAAATGTGAACTGCAATTATATTTATTTATAAATAATAGCAATGTAAATTGGAATTATTTATAAATAATGAAGTTTCTAATTGCAATTATTTATAAACAATAGCAATGTGAATTTGAATTATTTATAAATAATGAAGTTCGAATTGCAATTATTTATAAATAATGAAAATATAAAACGTAATTATTTATAAATAATAGTAATTATATTAATATATTTTGTCATTATATGTAAATAAAAAAGATGAGTTTTATAATTATTTATAAATAATGCAAATTATATATAAATAATGCAAATGTAGATTGCAATTATTTATAAATAATGGAGTATGAATTATAATTATATATAAACAATTACAGTTGTATACAAATTATTTACAAATAAATTGATACATTTACTTACATTATATGTAAATAATAGTTATTATATATTAAATAACGATTATATAACATATAATAAGTGTATATAATAAATTTACAAAGGGCGCCCCATAGATTTAAGGATAATTTCATTGAAAAAGATGGTGCAATAATTGAGTTTCCAATTTACATACTGCACTGCACACACAGAATATACTCTGAATCTCATCATACTGGTATTGTATGTACACATGACTTGTCCTGATATGAGGTCATGCAATAATACATGTACTGGAGGGACTACCCCTCATATAGTGCAATGCCATTGAAGTGATCACAGTTTGTGTACTACGCATTGCCCATAGGCTGTAGGATGGAGACCGTTCTTATGAATATCATAACAAAGATTAATTTTGGTTGTAATGCGCACCCATACATCTCATGTCCAAGGTACTAAATTTACAGGAACCATGCTAAACTGGATGTGAATTAATAATTTCTCATGGTACAATACTTACTAGTTTGGTTTTATCATAGTCATCTATGGAACTCAATATTTATGTGCATAACATGTATCGCTTGCAAAGTGAGCTACTTGAGTAAGCAACCTACAGCGTGTACTACGGGAAGAGGAATCTTCTTGTAACAACAAAGATGTATTTAGGTTGCAATGCACACCCACACATCACAAGGGTATACACCTTCAAGGCATTATACATGTAGTGGGGTACTCCTACAGTTACCATTTTGTATCCTAGCTACACTTAATAGATTTAATGGAATCAGTTGATTGTCCATTAAAGGGATCTAGTAATTTTTTTGACATGCGCAAAATGCGATGAATAGTTGATTAAATGTGTATTTTTGTGATCTGATATGTCCACTAAGTAATGTGTTAACATTTCTTGTTTTAAAATGGATGTTATATGGCTGATTAATAAGTAAAAATGTAAAGTGATATTCGCTAGATCATTGTACTGACTTTGTACACAGTAACTTATCCAGTAGATAATTATAAATCCAAACACTTTATTTTTAAATATTTCTAATGAAAGAGGAATTCGAAGAAAAAAAAACCTGTTCTATGCTTTTATTGGTAATAGGAATACAACAAGTTATGAGAGAACCACCAGAGTTCTAAGTAAGTTTAGTGGATTTGGATTCATGATTTACTAGATCCCTTTTTAACACAAAATGGACATCCATCTTTCACCGGTCACAAATAGAGTAGTAATAATATTCAACCATTCAAATCTTCTTTATCTTGTACATTATGTAAAAAATAAATATTTTTTAGAGTGTTGCATATTATGGGCATTTAATTTAAAAGGACACAATTGTACCTAGTATTATGACCAAAAATAGGTCATGGGGTATGAATGTCATACAGAGTTGTTTTGTACACAAATGACAGAATGCAGACAACACAACACAAAATATGCATACCAGACAGTTCCCACGACACCATTTATGTTCAAAGTCAATGGTGGTCTGGGTTTTAGGAAGTTCCGGTTTGAATCATGCATATATTTATGTCACTGTCTCACTGAAAGGGGACAACACAAATAATACAGCCTAAACTGCACATTATACTGACTGTGTGCAAGTAGAGCATTGTAGAGCTCGACACTAGCACTTGCCCACTTGCCCGGGGCAAGTCAAAATTGATGTTGGGCAAGTAACATCTCACAAATAGTCTAGTTTGCTTGCCCGATCTGACAGCTTACATTTATGTCCAACTACATTGTACAAGAGTTATGTTTAACTCCATACATCTAAATTTGTATTAAGAGGATTTTACTTGCCCATAAGGGCTAGCAGTGAAACATGTTAGTGTGGAGGATTGATTAAAGGCCAACAAAAATATTGAAACAGGAAGCAAGAAGTATATTCCTACATGTAAATCCTTATTAACCATAAATCAAATATTACATGAAACAATAAAGAATGCAAAATTCAAAGAGGTTTCCATGAATCACAACATCATTATTTCCATAACTTTGTTTTGTTCATCCATTGTAGCCTGTTGAGTGTTTTTGCACTGTTCTTCCAGAGGACCCTGTGTCTAATGTTATTAGATGGGTCATCAGAAACACACTTACAATCGTCAAGCACTAAACATGCACTTCCCCCACTCACTGGGGAGTATTCCAGCCAGGCTACCTACACACCTACAATCAATCAAGCACTAAACATGCACTTCCCCCACTCACTGGGGAGTATTCCAGCCAGGCTACCTACACACCTACAATCAATCAAGCACTTAACATGCACTTCCCCCACTCACTGGGGAGTATTCCAGCCAGGCTACCTACACACCTACAATCAATCAAGCACTAAACATGCACTTCCCCCACTCACTGGGGAGTATTCCAGCCAGGCTACCTACACACCTACAATCAATCAAGCACTAAACATGCACTTCCCCCACTCACTGGGGAGTATTCCAGCCAGGCTACCTACACACCTACAATCAATCAAGCACTAAACATGCACTTCCCCCACTCACTGGGGAGTATTCCAGCCAGGCTACCTACACACCTACAATCAATCAAGCACTTAACATGCACTTCCCCCACTCACTGGGGAGTATTCCAGCCAGGCTACCTACACACCTACAATCAATCAAGCACTTAACATGCACTTCCCCCACTCACTGGGGAGTATTCCAGCCAGGCTACCTACACACTTACAATCAACCAAGCACTTAACATGCACTTCCCCCACTCACTGGGGAGTATTCCAGCCAGGCTACCTGTAAGAGGTGCACCCAAGCTCTACAGACTACACACATCTTCAGTTCCTACATGTACGGGGTACCCTACATGTACACCTGGGTGGAGAGCGGCAGTGTGGATTAAGAGCCTTGCTGAAAGGTATAAGACGCTGGGCAAAGTGAATATCCAACCTGCGACCCTCGCATTGAAAGATGTGAGCCCAAGCCACTCTACAAGTTACAACACTTCCATTGACTGTGTATATAACAGCAATTAAAACAGGGAAATAGCTCTTATAGCATTTGAAAGTAAGTCTTGTGTTACTAGTAATATGCTGTGATACTTACTCATCTTCGTACGGCATTGATAAGTTGAGTTGACAATCCCTTCATTACGTGTCTATTGCTGGCATGAATGGTAGATTCAAAGTCGTTTCTAGGGTGACTTTGCTTGAAGGATCATACAAGAACCATAAGTCTCATTTCATTGTAGACACTGGCTGCTTGTACTTACTCACTGTACCAAGTCCAATAGTCTGTATTAATGAAAGAAAAACAATAACTGTATAAAGAAAAGATAGAAAAAAAAGGACCGTAAACATACCATTACACTCGCACTGGCCAGCTGGCCCGGGGCCAGTGAAATATCACTTCAGGCCAGCAAAAAATGTATAAAAGTCATGTTTTGGTGGCCCGATTGGGCAAGCAGATTTTCAACATGACATTGACAAAATAAGAAAAGTCTTGTTTTCTTCCATGTCATGCTTTATCTTTAATCACAGATTTGATCAGGAAAGAGTGATATTTTTTAATAGTAAAAAGTTTTGGGGCCAATCAATTTTTCTTTCGGGGCCACCAGAAAAAGGGACAAAATTATTTCACTGGCCCGACCGGGCCACTGACAAAAAAAGGTAAGTGTGGAGCCCTGTGTAATGTCATAAATATGAACACAAACTGTAAAGGGTTTGAATTCCTACGGGATAAGAGTGATCAATATCATCCCAGTGTGTCACTAGAAGTGACTACATGGAGCCAAAACATTTGAACCAAAATATAAGAAAATTGATAAAGAGAAGGGAAAATATACCTGGCATTTAGAAGGACCTTTTAAAATATTTCCTTTGTATAAATAATATATACAGAAATATTTTATCAAAATGCACTAATAAAACAATTTTGTTTAAGAAAATAATGATCGTTTTCCAAAGTGCCTCGGCTGACAATAGGCAGTGCTCGAAATTAGCATTATAAGCCTGCTGGCCCGGGGCCACTATAAATTAGCTTCAGGCCACCAAATTTAATTAATAATAATAATAATAATATTAGGCATTTAGCTACGCTCTTCATAGTAAACTATATCACAGCGCTTACAATATTATTACCCCGGTCAACAGATACACACAGCAATCAATCCTGCACATTGATCTTAAATTCTACTGGCCCGTTCGGGCAAGCAAATGTAACATAATTTGTCATGTTTTTCTTTGTTTGGGTCCACCTGATTTAGGTTTCGGGCCACTAGAAGTTGAACAATCTTGTTTTTACTTGCACTACTGGGCCACAAAGCAAAAAGGTTAATTTCTAGTTGCAATAGGCATGAACTATGAAGATACTACAATGTGAATGTTTGATGAATCATTGATACATGAATATTGAAACAAATATTCCTAGATCCAAGAGACCGATATATATTTGTTATTTTCCAGCATGTGTAAAGCTATGTAAGCATTAATTCGGATTTGCATTTCGCAACTTGTTTCATTTTATTAGATGAGAGAACTTTACATTAAACAAAATATGATGTAAATTTTATGACTTTTAATCTATTTGCGTTTTGTACAGTATTCAGGTTGAATTTTCATTTGCATTTATGATGCTTACTGCCATAGTAGCCATACATGTATTGTTGCATTCAGGCTCATGAACATTAGAACATGAATGATGTATACATACATGTGTACATGAAAATAAATTAGTAAAGGGATCCATACTTAGCAATGTCAAATTCCACAAAATGTACTCAAAACAAAGCTGTTCTCAAATACCTTTTTGTAATATTAATAATACCAATAGAAGCATGGAACAGGTTTCAGTTTTCTGAAAATCTTTTTCATTAATATGATTGAAGTGTTCAGATTTGAAATTCTCTTGTGGAGAATTGTAATAGCTTACAAAATCAGTTTAATGAGTTAGTAAATATCACTTTGCATTTTTACTAAGTACTCGGTCATATACAAATTATATTACCTTGGAATTTTAAATTATTAAAAATGAGCAAACAAAAATAGGCTTTGCCGGGAAACGAACACGAGACCTCTGAATTGCTAGACCGGTGCATGGAATTTTCATGCATCACTTAGAGGACATGCATCAGATCACAGATAAATACATGTATCAACCCTTCCACAGTTTTTGCACATTTGTCAACAAAGTACTAGATCCCTTTAAGTTTCCACATAATGAGGGGTAATCAATAGTGGCACATAAAACTTATCTACATACAAAGTATCTTTGTACACGAGAGACTATGTAATATGAATATGTAATATGTATTTACAAGATTTGCACATTGCATGCAATAATTATTGTACTATTTTATGAGTCTGAAACTGAAAGTGCTTTCACAATAACTAAGTACTTAATAAGGTGTAGGCTTCATCACAACTTCAACAACTCCTAAAAAGGAATTATACATGTACATGTATACACTTTAAATTTTACCGAGCATGGTGGCTTAGCGGTTAAGAGTGTCCACCTCATGCAAGGGAGGTCCCGGGTTTGAACCCAGATTGGGTCATACAAAGACTTGAAAAAATGGTACCTTCTGCCTTCTAGCCAGGCGCTCGGCGATTATAGAATGGAGAATGGAAAGTTAAACACGTGGAGTTACCAGAGGACTAGCCCCCTTCTGTAACTTTCACTACATATAATAGACGTGTGGCCTAGGGCTAATGAATCAGAGATAGCGCCGCCTTATGTGCCAAATTTGGAACAGGAAGGACTTTAATTTTGTTAACACTTTAAATTATGAAGTTGCTCATTGTTACTATCCATTTACTTGATGGCATTTACAGCAGAGCACATTTTCAGGGTTTATATAATCTGCAACACTTTTTTAAAAATAAAAAATAATCCCATGATGATGGCTTATAAGTTATAAATGACAAACGTATGTAAATCTCAATACTGTACCTGTCAAAATTATAATATTATGATAATAGTAGTACAGTATTATGCGCCTTGGAATAGAATTTCTAGATTGATGGTGCAATATAAATGCTTGTCTATTATCATTATTATTATTCACATATTTTGTTATAACAAGTTCTTGTAACTCAAACTTGTTTGTAATCCACAATTTTGGTAATTAAGTTTTAATTACCGTATTTGTCGGTGTATTAACCGCACCTTTTTTCTCAAAAAAAAGCTCCAAAAAGGGGGGAGCGGTTAATACACGGAGATAGGAAAATTGTACACGCAAATTGCCTAGCCAGCGCCGGGCCCTAATACGATGCGGTTAATACACGGAGATAAGATTCACAAGTGACCAAAGTCCACCTCAGCAAGGCATTCATACTCATACGATGCACGGAAAATACAAGCATATTCCCCCCAAAACAAGTCATGCAGTGTCTTTTATGTTTCTCTTTTACCTCTTCCTAAATATTGCTCGTTGTTGCTGCGAAAGCAGCTTTGAAGATTCACGATCAATGCTTCGATCTTAGTACGAATCCTAACATGCACCCGGCCGCGCGACTGGCACTTGGCCGAGCATGCAGGCGGGGATTCTCTTTCCCGACCCCCGGCCGCCGATGCTCCAATACAGCCCGCCATATCACTCATATACTTTGCGTGCAGGTTATCGGGTCTATTTTGTTACGCGAGATCCATCCGCCGGGGATTTCCCCAATTCCCGGCGGATGGATCTCGCGTAACAAAATAGACCCATAACCTTCACGCAAAGTGTATGAGTGATATGGCGGGCTATCGGAGCATTTGTTTAGTACCGGGCGGACTGGATGTCAACGTTTGAGAATCGTTTCATCCATGTCGACGATCGACGACGATCGTATGCCGTATTACTCGCTATTATTACTTACTATTTCTGAAACAGTTTTCAAGAGTAGATTCAACATAATTTGAACTAGAAAGAAGGAATAACATTAAGGTACATTTTTTTTTAAATCTCCGTTCTGATTGTTTTATTGGTGAAATCTTCGTTTTGTTGTCTAACGTTTTATGTAGTCCCATGTGTAGTGATCCGTGTGGCAAATTCAACAGAAGTTATAGATTCTTCTGCTGTGAAGAAGGCCTGATAATTTTCTTTATTTACTTCGGAGACTTCAGTAAATAAAACAAAATTCATATGCAAAAATTCTCTGATAGATAAGCTATTTTTGGTACCTTTCCTAAGAAAATGCTGACCATCTAAAGACTAAAAATCAAGAATTATACTATCAAATTTTTTTTTTTTTTCATGGAAAAACGGCCAAAGTTGGGGGTGCGGTTAATACATCGGAGCGGTTAATACACCGACAAATACGGTAAAGCAAAGTCTTTGTAAAAGCAAGTTAAACACTGTCATCTTACCTTAAAAACCCAATTATCTAAATGTAATTGTTTTGCACACATAAGAAAATAATAATGGACTCTGACTAAATTGTTAGTGATGAAGCTTGTATCATATGTAGCAGCTCTTGGGAGAATGATTCACAAGTACTGACAGTGCTTCCATCCTGTAAACAAAGTATGTTTCAATGATGATGATGATGATGATGGTGATGATGATGATGATGATGATGATGATGATGATGATGATGATGGTGATGATGATGATGAAAATGAACCAGTGGTGATGATTGATGATGATGATGATGATGATGAAAGTGATGATGATGTTGATGTTGATGTTGATGTTGATGTTGGTGTTGATGTTGATGTTGATGTTGATGTTGATGTTGATGTTGATGTTGATGATGATGATGATAATGATAATGATAATGATGATGGTGATGATGATGATGATGATGATGATGATGAGGATGGTGATGATGTGCATTGACAATGGTGATGTTGATGTTCTCAATAAATTCCATTATAATGTTGTCATGCTAATATTTTCATTTCATTCCTAAATCTGATATCAAGTTAATTTAGTATTTCAATTGAATTGGTGAGTGGTTGTGTCTATAGATGTACAGTACATACAGTGTAACATGTTTGAAATCACTTATCTCTGGTTCATTAAATGTCTTTAAATGGTGATATTAGATCATGTGACCCAGATGACCTTCTGCTTCTCCTAGATACAAGTACTACTGAGCTAACTCGCTTATTCCCACTCACTATTCATCATGATTTTACAGTACTGTTCTTGACAATACAATGTATGAAAATGTATTCCTTTTTCGAGATGTCCATGAGTGTATTGTAGACCAAACTTTGCGCACAAAAATGTTGATGTGTGAACTATGTTTCTACACCGATTTCTTCCCAGAGAAAATCATTCTTGTTTTGTTTTTGTTTTTCATTAGTTACTCATGGCAGTCATGCATGGTATGATTGAGTGACCCCCGCATCGGCACCCTAAAACATTTCCGACAGTTTAAGACTTAAAAATCATTAAAATTTCTTGAAATTGTACTCATATATTGAGAAAATAGTGCAGATTCCGATGCGATGATCAGATATGCGATATATTAATTATATTTCGAGATATCGCCTTCGAACGCGCGCCTTGTTTTTTTGCTTCACGAGTTTGAAGTGTTTTTAATACCGTCACCCCCTCAACCCTCATTGACAATGCACGCAACTCAAAATTTCTTGTGCGATGTTGGTATTAATTTATCGTATTACTCGTAGCGGACGATCAACGCATTATTTCTCCTCAAAATTTCGACCAGTTCAGTTTTTAAGGGTAGCGCGCATCATCTCATGCGCGATTTTTTACAACACGCACAAAAACAAATATTACGCGGGGTGCCGATATTAAAAACAGTGCCGATGTGTAGTACACCTACTATATGTCATGGGCACACATTGGTAGAGAATGCCAGTGTTTGTTTATTGTAGGTATCAACATTTTGAGACAGTCACACAATCAAATAAAAGTCAGTATTCAATTGCACTATTGTTTGGGAAACGCCCACACACACAAAATGAAAAATATTCTTTCATTACCTACCACGTGATGAATATATTATAACTTAGATATTAATGTGAATATTTTGATAAAAAGTGCTTTGAAATTTACTAATTGAGCATTAAAAGGTTCAAACATGTCAAAATAAAATGATCTGTGACACAGATCAATTCAACTGCGATATATTATGCTGCATGCAAAAGATTATGCTAGCGCACATGCTCACACAGTATGCAGGCTTGTATAACTCCAGCCCAGTGCTGCGTATAGCGGCATGGACAGGTGTAATCATATTTATAAACAGGCAGTGAATTTAGGCCAAATTTCACTGGCGTGCATTAAATTTCCTCCGATATCTCTGCATTTTAACGATAATATTAAAGGGTTGGACTTTACCACACATCACAAACCATTTTTTAACACTTATTTAACAACATTTATCAATAGATGTTTTTCAGTAACTTTCCCAATAGGCAATACTGTTATTTGGCTTAACACTCAGTCTCAGCCCCGCCTACTACAATTACAAACGGGCCGCACTCGGCCGATTTACCACGGCCAGATCGGTATGGCTTCTTTTGCAATTTGCACTGCAATTCACATAGACGTTACACTGTGAAAGTGCGATGCCCGAGTGAATCGGAGCATAACATTATTCCCCCAAATCACAGTTTATCATTCTAACCAGCCTTTTTAAAAGGCTGAGAAAACTATTAATGTGAGTTAAATTCAAATGGTGAAATGAAAATATCAATGAATTCGTATAAGTTACAGAAGCATATCAAACTTACATTTATTCCATTGTCAATCCGAATCTCATCAACATACAATAACACGTAGATGAGTGCAGAAATATTCACACGGCAGCCATGACAGGAACACCTTCATCACGTGATATAAATATTGGGATTAGTTTCGAGGCGACAGTCGTTCCTCTGAGAATTAAAGCTACCGCAAATTATACGTTACTTGAAAATCTGTTTCATGAATGTGACTGCCTGAAATTTAAAGATAAAAGATAACGCCCCGGTAAATGATTATAGACGTCAATACAGAATGTAATAGACTAAGAGTACTATTTTAAACGCAATATTGTTTTCCCCTAATTAAAATGGCCCCCAAACGCAATATGGCCCCTTCACGTATTGCCCCTCATATTATGTGGTGCTCATATGATTATCTCCCTCTCTCACTATGTTTTATATATTAAAAAAGTGCAAAAACAACAACAAAAGCACAATAAATTATGCTCCCTCGCCTCCCCGCCTCCTCAATGGTATGGGCCATGGGGAGATGGCCGGGGTTCCTTTCGCCGTCTGGGTTAATCCCATCTTCGCATGTTAAAGGGCATCAAGCGTGGGGATGCTACACAGCGGGTCGCCATTTTGAACTAGGCTAGTTTGCGCGCACCGCATGACACTGAGTTAACGTGCATTACGCACAGTGCGCAACGCGTACGCAAGATGGCGCCGCGCATCTGATTTGACGAATCTGAACTACCTTTAATCTTGATCTAAGGAGACGAGAACGAACGAAGGATAACTTTATTTCGTTTCGTCACATATTCAAATGAAGAGAGTTTCAAATTAATTATTTCATCTCCAATATATCTACCTCCTTGTTAATTATATGATTACTATTGTTTTTGTATTTGTTTTATTCTGAATTTACTTTATTATATATTCAAAATGATTAAAAATGAGCAAAGAAAAATAGGCTTCGCCGGGAATCGAACCCGAGACCTTCGGATTGCTATAGACCGGTGCTCTACCATTGAGCCACAAGACCCTTGAATGGGGACGTAATGAAAAGGGTTTCATGGGAATGTCCCCATTCAATGGTCTTGTGGCTCAATGGTAGAGCACCAGTCTAGCAATCCGGAGGCCTCGGGTTCGATGCCCAGCGAAGCCTATTTTTCTTTGCTCATTTTCAATCGTTTAAAATAGTTCTAATCAGTTTCCTCCAGTTTGAATTCAATTATGTTATATTCATCATGTTATATCCTTTTTATCATTGAACTTTATGTTTATTAGCAATGAACGACTCTGGGGCATGCAAATTGATATATTTGTTTGTTTGTTTGTTTGTTTGTTTGTTTTATTTCTGCATTTTTTCAAAACAATACATAATCATAATTGTACAAAATGTATTTCAAATATTAACAATATAATTACAAGTGATAATTATACATAAAGAAAAGTACAACAAATAATTATCAATTTGAAGTAATAAATAAAGCACATAAACGCAGGAGACCGCCATCATGAGCTGTAAGCTTGAAATCGATGGCGGCCTCATAGGGACAATCAACGACACAAACTAATGCTTTTGTGTAGTATATATATGCATGACTTTGATCAGATGGGTGCAGTGCAAGTGCATGTGCAAGTGCATGTGCAAGTGGAAGTTCAATAAAATAGAATTCCGGTTATAATAAGTTTGGGGTTTAACTAAAAAATAAAATAAATATTTTTACATTTATATATAAGAGACAATGTTTAGTGAGTTACGACTCTGTATAGCACTGGCGTACTGGTGGGGGGTCATGGGGGGGGGGGGGCGCTTGACCCCCCAAATAAATTCAAATCATGGCTTTTATCTAATTCGATAAAAGTGATTGAAAGAATAGACTTTCTTTAGACAAGAAAACTCAGATCTTACTTCATGTCAAGTCAAATTTCCTTCCCAAGTATGCACCAGATTGCATAATTTCAATTAAAACATTGCAAAAGCACCTTCACCGCACACCCACCTACCATCAAGCCCTCCCATCACCCTTCCCCCTCTCGGTTATCGTTTCGCTCCCTCGGGAATCGGTCTTATATACGTCTGGAATACAATGTTCATGTTTTGTCATAAAATAATGCTTTTGATGCACTGTTTGAACTGAATATGTCACTTTGCGAATATTATTTTGGGGGTGCATTTTTGTTTTTCTTCACGAATCAATCATAACCAGTCCTCTTCTGGTTAAGAATCATGACGATGATGACGCACTAACGCACCCCGGGGGGGGGGGGGGGGGGGGTACTCACGTATATTGGGTATACGGGGATGTGCCGCTGGGAAGGGTGACTTTTACAAGAAAGATCCTTAGACATGGGTCCCATTTTCATTTTAAAAATCCTTAGACATGGGTCCCTTTTTTCATTTATTCCTTTCCCCTCTTTTCTCCCTCATTGTTCCGGGATTTTGGGATTTGCCGATGTGAAATTGCTAAAATTTTCAAGCTCGCTCCGCTCGCTCGCATACATGATATTTCACAACCTCCGGTGATAACGCCATATCATAAGTAATAAAACGAATATACCCATACAATATTGAAACAAATGACAATTTTCCGCTGTGAAATTGCTAAAATTTTCAAGCTCGCTCCGCTCGCTCGCATACATGATATTTCACAACCTCGGGTGTTTATATGTTACCCTTCATAACGCCATATTGTAAAAACGAAGATACCTATACAATAATATTGGAACAAAAAATGTTCCGATGTGAAATTGCTAAAAATTTCAAGCTCGCTCCGCTCGCTCGCATAAATTATATTTCACAACCTCGAGTGTT